>VZTO01011767.1:6183-42778 GCA_013400615.1 Syrrhaptes paradoxus
AAAAAAAAAAAAAAAGACATTCATCTCTCAGAGCTGACTGGGCTCCTATTAAGAAAAATGTTTTTAAATCCTTCTAAATTTATTTGAAAAGAAAACAGAGAAAAACAAAAAGGAAGTGATTTAGTTCAGTAACCTACTAACTATTCAGTGTTTATTTTCCTGCTTTCATGACTTTGTCATGGTTTGTATGAATTTTCCAAATTGCACCCTATTATACCTGCTGTTAATAGCAATTTCCTGCAGTTATACTTTTTATTTGCCAAGCTTTTTTAGTACTACAAAATTGCACCTAGGAAAACAGACTTGAACAAAGCTCAATAAAAATACTTAAAATTGCTGATGAATTAGAATACCTGCCGATCAGCAGAAAACATGTTTATTTGCTATGTCATTATTGATCCTGACTGTCTACAGTCAAATCTGATCCCTTTTAAGCATTTTAAATTAAAGGTATATGTTTAGCTTGGAATAAAAGATTTCCCCTTGGATACCAAAGCAGAAACAATGTTGCATTTTGCCAGGCTAGACTATTCAAATTTGGAACGTAAGGTGACACGACAGTGGCATTTGTTTCAAACTAGCAGACAACAAATCCAATTCTATTCTCTTTTTAACAAAACAAACTGCCCACTTCACACTAGAGACCATTCCAGCATAAGTGCTTTGTGTGCTTTTATTCTGCTTCACATTTGTGAACTTAAGCAGGCAACCAGAAAGACTGACATACCTACAGCTGGATAAAAGTGTTGCATGGGTATTGCAAACTGGTGAATTTTGCAGAATTTTGCTGTTTAGTTGGCAAGGTTGTAATTATTGTCCAACAAGGTCTGCCCTGTGAATGGGAATTACTTTTTAGAAAGACTTTTAAACCAAGCTTCGAAGTTATTGTGGAGTCAGAGAGAAGACAAACATAGCTCAGATTAATAGAACAGTTAGGAAGTAACATGTCATTTATTACTAGAAGCAGGTGTGGTATCTCTTGAAAGCTCAGGGTTTTTTTCTGGGTGCTAGGCGTCAGTATGCTGACATGTCTAGTTTATAGCGATGAAAGTGCTTCTTCATCTCAGTTCACCAACTTTCAGGCTGTTATGGAATCCTGCCAAAGTTTAGTGCACACTGACAGATTCAATCTATCTCAGAACTAACCTCATTTTAGCCTTGTTGCTGTCTGCACCACTAGACTGATGAAATGAAAAAGAGGAAGTCTTCTATAGACTTGCAAACAGAGGAAGATGTCATTTATTACCTCTACTGCTGATTTTTCCAAACTATTCTTGCATAACTGTGTAAAAAATTCTCAGATGCTCTGCATAGTTCTTTAAAAAAAAAATTACTGCTGCAACCAAAAGTTTCTGCAATTTACCTAAAATTAGACTGGACAAAATCCTTAAGAAAAAGAGACCGTATTTATTTTCCCAGCATTTATAGGAAAGGGCAAATGCTTCAAATTTACTGGGGAAAACTTGGAAGACAAATGTAACTTGAGAGTCCTTCCCCACCTCTGTGACTAAAAGGTCACAAACTGCTGATGATACATCCCTGTAGTAAACTGCATCCCTTACCAACCGGTGTGCACAGCATGATCTCTAGAATGATGTTCGGAAGACAAAAAGGTTTCTGCTACAACTATTCCTCAGATACTCATACCTACCTGTCTTGTACTACAGGGCATATTCATACACCTAAATTGTATAACCTAAATGTAAATCTAATCTTGCTTTGAGATTTTCAAATATTTGGGGGAAAAGGGGAAAGTTGGGGAAAAAAGCACAGAACTCAACAAACCAGTGCCCACTCATCTCCCATGACAAGTCTTAAATAGTGCCAGAGAAAAAATTTCTATTTAAATAAAAAAGATGTTCATCCACTGAAGAAAAAATGAAACGCCAAGTTTGACTCTTATTTATTGACAGATATTTATTCAGCCTACTGTTACTGTAACACACCCCAGCCCTGGGTGTGCTTGGGCAGGAGAAAAACATTAAATAACCTCATAAATACTAAAAGAAAAAAAACTGAAGTGCCTATGTTATTCAAATTTGAGGGGTGTGATTTTTATGAGCAAGAGCCAATTTATAGGAGATTGTAGTCATCAAGTCATTGGGTCATGTGAAGAAGCAATAATGATAGTTTCAGATCTACTAGTTTTTATCTTTAAGCTTCATGTTTTTTTCTTTAATAGCTGAACTGCCAAAAGGAAAAAAAAATTAAATGAGAAATGCTGCACTTAGTTGATCATTGACAATCCCCAATGCCAAAAATATCCTTAACACTGTCTAATGCATTCCTTGTGCAGCCCTGAAGAGAATTAGTAAGTAGACACAGAGAGGAGAAGCTAATACCCACTTTCCTTGCTCAGAAAGGAATCACAACTGATTTTGATGGTAAAGGTGTGTGTAAAATGTCATTAAGTACATATGCACAGTGAGCCTGTATCAACAGATACAAAGATGCCTAGATCGATATGCTAGCAGGTGAGAAATGGAGAAGGAAAGAGTGAGGATAGGCCATTCTCCTTCTTGACTGAGCTCTAGTACAGAAAGCAGTAAGATGATAAGCAGAGATCACTTGATTTCCTGTTTGAAAGCACCCCAGTGTCGCTGTCTTATAAAGTCCTGTGTAAACTGGAATACAAAGAAAAAGAGTAATGAAGTCAGCCTTCATTGTCATCCATTAAAATATTTTGGATCAGCATCTAAACTCTTAAATCACTTTATACACCAATTACATCATTTTGCAAGAGCAGAATTACATATTCTGGTGCTGAGGACTGACAATAATTTTTTTTACAGTGTATTCTATGTTGAATTTCCCAGTCTAATTCATGGCAGAGTAAAGGTTGAATACTCAGGCCTAGGAAACACCGGGACATGTTTGGAAGTTCTGTTTTGACTCTTCCTGCCTGTGTTTTTAGCTTAAAAAGTGGGTTCTGTGAGTTTTGGTCAAAGTTATGAATTTTAGAGCTCCATATGGCCTGGAATTTTTGGCAGAGCCATATGCACCATGAACTAAAACTTTATCCATTCTCAACACTCTGAAGTGGGATAAATCATGCAGAGTCAACATCAGTGTATTCATCTGTTACAAAGAACTCCTTCACTCTGCCAAAGCAAACCACGTGAAATATTCATAGATCCTTGCAGAAAGGGACAGACATGGTGATCTCCAGCCCAGCAGACGTTTAAACAGACATGGTAGAAGGAGATCAAGACTATCAACCACAAAACCCCCCCAAAAAATTAGGGGTCCAAAAACCAACAAAATCTGGGTTTTGTTTCAGTGAGAGTTAGGCCCTTACCTAAGGAGCTAGGTGTCTGTCAGGATGTAGGCCTGACTGATCACTGAAAGAAAGAGGAAATGAAGCAGATCAGAATTAGAAAGGGTTTTCCCCGAACAGAGTTGAGATCCAGAAAAATTAATTTAATTATTACAAAATTGGCCACGGCCCAAGCTAAAAATCCCTGAGACTTACAAAAAAATGGTAGGAGCTAGAGTTGCTAAGAGGCAGGACTCAAGCAGCCAGACAGATAAAGTCATAGAATCACAGAATGGTTTGGGTTGGAAGGGACTTTAAAGACCATTGAGTTCCAACCCCCCTGCCATGGGCAGGGACACCCTCCACTAGCCCAGGTTGCTCAAAGCCTCATCCAGCCTGGCCTTGAACACCTCCAGGGATGGGGCATCCACAGCTTCTCAAGTTGAATCCTAGGGAACTAATGCAAAAAATCCTATCACCACCTTAGGTTTCAGGTAGCAAATCTACATCCCAAAAAAATCCTTTTCTGTGTCTTCCACACAATTTCTTAATTTCCCTGAATACTCAGATCTGAGACAAGTCTTTGCAGCCTCAGGTTCACAGTTCCAGGTTCAGGTCACTCATGTAACCCAACATTTCTCCCAAAAGAAGGGGTTGAGCCAGAAAAATTTATCAATTTAAAGAGGAAATGTGTATCTTTTTGCACAAGCTGCCTGGCAAAATCCATAGGAAAAATCCAGAATTTAGAAACAAACTCCCTTGCCTTTGAGTGTCTTCGCCTGACTTCTTTTTTGTTTTTTCTTGTGTTTAGTACATTAACATGATGTGCCCACGGAAAACCAGCTCTGAATTTTGTAATTGTAGGTCTCTCATAAAACACAATATTGCTTGTCCCCTACCTTGTTGGGAGTGACTGGGCATGGCATTAAGAAGGAAGCAGAACACACGCACACAGCAGGTAAATAGAGTGATTGCCAGAGTGCCAGTCCCAGAGTCACACAATTAATCTTCAGGATATGTCTCATTTGTTGCATATGTGAGTAATGGGATGGTATTAGCCAGCCAAAACCTTACTTACTGTTCTTATTAAAGCAGCTTTTGTGTTTGCTTGAGGAAATGTGGATTGACCATGAGTTCTAGGAAGTTTATAATTAATGACTAGTACAGACAATTTGGGATTCGGTTTGCACCAGTTTTGCCTTTGTTGTTGGAATTTCAACATAAATGTTCTGCTAAATATTTCCTGTGGGCTTGGATTTTCTAAACTTTGTTCTTCCCTTCTGCTCCCACAAGTTCTTTTTCTGATGGCATTGTAAAGACAGAGCACTCTCTGAAGGTTGTGATATGACTTCGTTTTCTGTTTCAGGGGAAAGGAAAACAGTTTTGGCTAGCCCTACATTGCAGATGGGTAGAAAGAATGATAAGAGATTCAATACCTTTTTCAAACAACTAGTTGCACCCAAACATCTCTGGTGGCATCCATGAATCGTCTGTTCCCTCTGCATCAGTCAATCTTATTTAACCTTTTCAGGGTTTCCATTTTTACGTGCTATGCCTGTCCTATTTCCTCAACAGTCCTAGTCTTATTCTGAGCCAGCATTGATCAAACATAGATTTTCATTATGCTCTTTTATCCACTCCCCACAGCTCAGTTGTACAAGACCACGTTCCATTCCTAAGGTGCATGAAAGCCTTGAATTTAGCATAACTTTTGCAGACTTCAATGCTTCTCAAGAAAGGAGATTTATTTATTAAACTGATGACTCTTGTAAATAAAGAAACCTGTATTGAAAGATCATGTCTCTTGCACTTGACTTCTGAAATTCTGCTATAGCACTGGACTTTTTTTTCTCTGATTACATGGTGCTTAGGGAAATGGTTAAATGGGTTAGGTGGTGTTGAGTTGATGGTTGGACTTGATGATCCTTGAGGTCTTTTCCAACCTTAGTGATCCTAACCTTCCAACCTTAATCTTCATTTATACATTTTCTCATATTGCTACCTCATTCTGAACTGCCCCTTGACACTGTTTTTTATTGAAGACAGTAAGGACAGGCAGGGACATATTTCTGTTCTCACAAATTCCTCTGAGTTTCCTTCCTTCATCTTTCGCTCTTCACCTCTGCTTTCATTTACTTCCACTTATATTTCACTGGCCTTCATCATCAGCCACACTGTTTCCAATATGCTGAACTCTCCAACCTAACTTCCAAGATGAGACCACGCAATGGAGGCTTCACCATCCACTCAAATTCTACCTAGAGCTTTCATTTTCTTGCTACAGGGTGACATCATCATATGGAAAGTGAAAAGGTGGAAGTTACTCCATCTCCAAACTAGATTCTTTCTATAGTGTCTGACCCCATTTATTAATTAATAGTGCCAACAAGAACCAGATTGGGAATTCTTCTAGAAAATTACTCACAGTAAAACATAACGTGATTCCTATGTACCACATACAAATTACTATTTCTGATACATGACTGTTTCTGCAGATAGTACAAGACAGATTTTCTTCAAGACTGTATAAGTCATCATTGGCACTAGGGCAAGGCTAGAGAAGAGAGCAGGAGAAAGTAAGTAGGTAATTCCCAGATCTGAAAGGTTTCCAGTGCGCATAGCCATCTGCATAGATGTTATGTGCACCTTGATGTATGTCCAGTCTTTTAGGACCCATATCATGCTATAATTTGAAAGAAAAACATCAGGAACACCTACATACAAAAATTAATGCTGGGGCTAGATGCAAGAGCAGCTCAGAGGTGACAGTACCCAGTGACATGACCCCTCTCCTGCCAAATCACTGAGACTACACATATGGCCACAGACAGCGTTAATGAATGTACAAAGGAGAGAGAGCAAGAAGCCTGCTCACAGAACACCCCTGTACACCTCTTCCAGCTAACACAGGACAGTGCCACATCAGTATACTCAGTGATCTGAACTAGAGTGAAGACATGTTCCCAACAATACTTGTGGAGGATTTGGGATGAAAAATAATGTACACTGTCCCATTTTGAGAAGCAAAACACATGTGGATAACAGAGGAACTGTCTCTGAAAAACCTGAAATGTTTCTACAGAGAGGAGAAAAAAGTCTGGAATTGGCCTGACGAAGGACTGGATGATGGCTCAACTTAAATCTCCACCATCTTTTGGGCCTGACATCCAAAGTTCTCTTGTCAATGGGCATCACCCTCAAAGCATTGCTTGTACATTGAGTAGTTATAGCCATGTATGTGGTTCCAAACTCAGCAGAAACATAGGAATTGCCATAGAAGGTCAGAGAGTGCACTTAGTCCAGGGACTCGCTTGTGGTCAGATACTTCAGAGGACAAAAAAAGGGATCCTGTAAACATTTCTATAGATTATGCTGATGTGCAAAACCACAGAGAGTCTCATATCAGATATCTGCTTCCTATGCTAGGGAGCTCCTAATCTTTGTTAGATAGTTCGGGACAGAATCATGAGTTTAAATATCCTTCCAAAATATTATCACTCCAAATCTTGATATTCTACTCTCCCATATATATCCTCAGTTTTCTTATATCACTAAAGATCAGGCATTACATTTATTATAGCCTTTCAGTGTGGTTCCCTAATTCTTCTGCACTCAGTGTTGTGTTTGCTTGAAGTTTAATATCATCTGTAAATTTAATATATCTTCTCCTTATCCTGTCCTCTGGGAAGCTGTTAAAATAAAAATGTAAGATTTATTACTGTCTCCTGCAATTTTGGCTCTTGAAAGCAATAGTTCTACAATATCATAATGGTTTTGACCAGCATGAACCAGCACCTACAAACACTTTTCTCCTAGGAGTATGACTTTCAGTGATGGTATTTTCTGCAAGGATAGCATTCAAGATTTTGTAGATTATTTGCAGATCTTCAAAATAATAAACTTGCATGACACACACTGAACTGCTTATTAGATAGAGTAAGAGACAGAAATGTTAGCCAAGTTAAACAAAACAGATCAGAAAACTCTATCGGGCTAATATGTTAAGAATTATGTTGAAAAATAATACAACCCAGGATAATAAAAAGACTAACAGAAAAGCAGGATGTTTGCAACACAGTTTTCTCTCTCTGCTCCCCTTGGGAAGGTCACAAAGATTCTCTTTTCTTAGCCTCCCTATTACTAACTCCCATTTGGTTTCTAAGTTGTGAAAATAGCACCTCCTAGCCTGTGCATCTGAAGACCCCAAAATCCAATGTTGATACGCCGAAGTCTTTTAAACACAGCTGTGTTCCCCAGACCTCAGGTTGTACATACACTCCAGAATTACAGGGATACTTCACAGCAAATTGATAAGTGGATTTTGTCTTGCATCAGGAAAAGTGCCCCTCAGTATTTGCCTGCATACCATTTGACCACTCTATGGTATTGTCTGGTTTAGGTCAGAGTACTGTGAAGCATCCAGAATCTTTCTTCTTGCCTCCTCTGTCGTCTCACTAGTAAAGAGATCATTCTGCTAGTGTTACCATCAGTCATTTAAATTTTCCTTCTATTCCTGCTTTCTCCAATTTTTCAGAGTCCTGCTAAGACAATTTCTTAAAACCTCAGACTTCTTTCTCAGAGTTCCTCTCCTTACAGTCAAAGTACTGCTTTGTCATTCAATTATGTCTCTGGAGAACTCAGACTTGAAAAAATGCTTTAGTAGGAAAAAAAGTAAATTCATTCAGCTGAGCTTCCATGAAAATAAATGATCATCAAGAGTTAAAACCACTATGCTGCCAGAGCTGTGATATTGTCTCTGAGAACTGTGTTGTAAGGTAAGGCAAGAAAGAAGACAGATAAGGTCTTTCATGTGTTGATAATAGAGAAATTACAACACCAAATGTATTTCATGTTATGTATGTACATAGAAGCATTTCCTCAGTTCTCACAATATTAAAAATTCATTGATGCTGTGTGTAAAACTGGACCACACTAACAAGTATTATCTAGGAAAACATCCACCGGAGTTTCATTTGAAAATTGGTGTTATTTACCAGGAGATGGTATCACTGTGAAAATACAGAGATTACAAGTAAAAAAATATGTACAAGTATGCTTTCCATTCACAGTGAGACCCCTTTATATTACACTGGCCATGTGTAAGAGCTTTAATGTGCATGTTTTACCCAATGGATTGCTCAACATTTCATGAGGATATCATACACTATAGTATAAATGAAATTTGGACACTGTATTTTATTCATTGGAGACCAGGATCTCATGAAAATATACTAGAAGCAATAAATCTGTCTAAAAGAAGAGACAGATTCTGCCCAACTCAGATCAATAGTCTTCCATTGATTTCAGTAGCAGCAAACCAAAAACATTTTGTGCAGCAGATTATCTTCTTGATCAGCCCTAACACATGCTTCTGTCTGGTTTTGGCTTTCATTAAATTAATGGTAAGAACTCAACTGTGAGGAAATGCAAAGCCTCAGGTTTCTGGTCAATTCAGCAGGAACTTATGAAAACAAAATGGTCCTTATCTGAAAGCAGCAGGCTACCAGTTTGTAAATCTCTCACCAGGTGATATTCTATCCTCTTGGATATTGCCTGCTGTGTCTCATGCCCTTTGCATTAAAATTCCCAGGCACACATCCACATAGCCCTCCTTTTGGTATTTTTTTTAAAGGCTAATTAACAGGTTTTCTTCCCATAGTGCCTTCCTTAATAAAACTATCAGAATCCCTCCTTCCTCACACCCCCAATATTAATACTTTATACTTAATCATGTTTGTATTATTGGTATAGGACAACCTGTTGCCTTGGTGATGGAGAATCTGGGTTTTGCCATAGCTATTTCTCCGTTCTCCAGGGAAAGAAGGTAAATGCATGATACAAATAGTCTCCTAATTCCCCCTTCCATCTGAACATACATCTTTAAAATAAAAGGAATTAGAAGTGAAGTTAAAAGTATTCCAAAGATACCTACTTTTCCCAATTTGTCCACACGTAGAACATATTATTAGGATGTGAAGAAAACCACTATTAATTCAAATTAATTCTGTTGATGAATATCTGCTTCTTTATATGAGAATTCACAGCTTCAGTAAGGGAGTCCCACTACTGAGCAATCAAGTTTGACCTTAAGCCTCTGCTTGTCTTCTTCCTCTTAGCCCAAATACAGCAAATCTACAAAGCCAGAAGTCACAGGCAGAGCTGTTTTTAGCACAGTCACATGACTGGAATTTGGAGAAAAAATAGTACAGTTATTGAACATCCTTACTGTGAATGCATCATGGGAGAGAAACATATAACAGTTCTCTCTCTGTAGCACAGTTGAGAAAATTCAGGAACCAAATTTAATACATGACATGACCAAGCTGAGAGAGACTTCCTGTAAAACTCCTGAAATTCCTTTACATTTCTTTTTAAAAAATGACAGTAATATATAAGAAAGCATGCTGGATGGAAAAAAATCATCTACTTTTAAATAGAACCATCAGATTTTCAGTTGGCACTCTATTATTTCAAGACAATATTTTAAATCTCAGCGGAGTGAAAACTGAGAAACACTAGACTGTCAGTATCTCAGGAAAGATAAAAAATTATAGTAGAATGATCACTGTAATATAAGTGATAAGAAGAGACAACCTCACACTCCTTTGCTTTGTAGACAGAGTGAGGTCAACACATATCAGACTCTATAAATCATAACTAAAAGGGCTTGCCCTACGCTATTTTATCCTATACTTTTTCTTCATTACACAAAACATCTAAAACATATCTGTTAGTTTTATAAATCCAAACATAGGTTTGAATTTTTAAATAAGGATGAGGAAAGGTTTTTTTTCCGAATCATGAATTCTTCAACCCTGCAAAATTCAACAGTGCATAAGAGTCAAATAAAACCACTGCTGGAACCTAACTTGCATTGTTGTCCTAGATAGTCTACAGATTTATACTGCAGATTTATACTGCAATAGTTATAAGCCAATTGGTTACATGAAAGGAGGAACCAACACAAACAAATATAGAAAAGAATCAATTGTTCTGTCCACTCTGGCTCCGTGCCTATCTAGCTTTCAGATGCTCAAATTCTTACGGCTTCTTAAAGAATCAAAATCTCTAAAAATCCTCTTTTTCTCTTTTCTCCTTTGGTTGTTCTAAGCAGAGAAAAGATGGAAGTAATTCAAACTGGCAGCTGCAGGCAAATTTGTTGGTAAAAATAGGAACTAAGAGCTTGGAGCTGTTTTACAAGATCATTTCTCTAGCAGTGAGGTTTCTGTTTAGACAGAGAAAACTAGAGCTTTTAATTCTCTAGATGAGTTCTGGAAGTAATAATTCTATGTGAGGTTGTTCATAAAGGCTATACAATGTCCAGCACTATTACAAAATCTCTTTGTCTTGTAACACCCAATATTTGGAACACTTACAAATTACTCCATTGGCTCCCAGTCCAAAGGCTGGCCTTTTGGTTTTATCCTGCCCAGGAGGAGAAATTATAACAGATGTGAACTCAGTAGTGGAGCCAGATGAAACATTCCAAAAATTCAACACATTAGTGAAAAAAGTTATGTTTTGTGAGCATTTTTTTATCATCTCTGCTGAGCAGAAGGGGCAGGACGCTGGGGATAATTCAATGGCACTCATCTAACTCTGCAAAAACCACCAAGACCCAGAAGATGTTCAGTGAAATGAGTCTTTTGTACATGATACACCAAGCAACAGACTCAGGCAGCAGAAGTATGAATGCATTCCTGGGCGTGCACCAAAGACCCTCAAGGACAGGGTCACTGCAAAGCATAAGCAGAAGGCCACATATGGGCACAGACATATATACGCTGGCATTACACATACAGCGGTTTGTAAACAGCCCAATGCTTTTGTTCTGTGTGAGACAGACACAGCTGCGTGTGGTGGGCAGAGGAAATGGGGAGCCTCCATCCTCCACCATACCCTCCTTACTCAGGAGGCTGAGCAAGGGGACTTTGTGCCAGCTCCCTGATTACTGCCCTTGGGACAGAGTCATCAGCAGAAGAAAAGGAGATCTATTTAGAGAGCAAGTGGAGGGATGAGCTGACCCTTGTTTTTCCCTGCCATGTGACAGCCATGCAGCCTGGGGGTGGCTGCACTTCTTGCAGGAGGTGAAAGCTGACCGCTTGCCCTGTCACTTGGTGGAGCACAGCCCTCCCTCAGCCCTCCCTGAGCTCCAGGTCCAGCACAGCTAGCTGCTGCTGGTGCTTAAGGTAGAGAGGGTGTTTTTAGGTACCTCCACTGCACTGAAATCTTCAGCGAACACATTGAGAAGCAGAATATTGTGATGCCTAATACTGCAAGGGAGTGTCTATGCTGCTGTGCAACTGTTCCCTCTTTAAGTACAATGCCCAAGGGAAACAATCTCGCCTTTAAATGATTACATGCCTATTGCATTTGATTATAATAAATATATTGTTATGATGGTAGAACTGTTTTTAGGGAAGCCAAATAACATTTAGTACAAAACTTTTTTTCAGTTCTGAGGAATAAAAAGCTAAAGCCAACTATGAATCTGCCACAAAACGGATAAAGAAAATGAATCGCAGTACACAGAGCAGATGAAGACAGGGTAGATGGGCATTTTAAGTCCAGAGATTCGAGGAATTCTGAGTACTGTCTGTTGATAAAAAATAAGTCTGAAGCTGAGAAAACGGTATGTACACCTAATGGAATTCATTCAGCCACAAGGTTTGGGTATTCAGTATAGAAAAGGCATATAATTAATTATACTTTAATCCTTGACCTATTTTATGTCAGCAAACCACAAATGCCTGTGTTCATGCGAAGCCTAGAGGTAAAAGTAATGCTGTGTCAGCTTTCAGGGTGAAAAACACTACATTGCTACATTACTTTCCACAAAAGTACATCTAATTTCCTTCTGAGGCTGAAGCCAACAGAAAGGTTAAACTGTGATCTGTTCTTAGTATTCATTATTCAGTCTTCTCTGAATTAGAAATGCATAAGGTTTACACAAAAAAAAAATCTAACCATCGTCAGTCCTATTTACNGTTAGGCCTATTTACAAAGCAATTCAGCCTTTCCTGCAGTATTGCCTTGATATTTCCCTGGTGCAGAAGTCTGAAAGATTGTCCACCGTTGCTGGACAATCTGACTTAAGACCAAAGCAATGTCACTTTAGTTATTAATCCTGAATTCATAAAGCAGAGCCCAACAAAATAATTTAATAGGTCTCTAAGCAAGTCTGCTAGCTGATGGAGGCAGCTAAACCTGAGCAACACTACAGGTCAGACCAGCGGTGTCTCAGAACAAGGCACACAGCACCTACTTCTGCTCTCCTCTGTGTCATCTTGAAATAAGTGTTGCAAAGGTGCTCCCCCAATAAAATAATGAACTTTATCCATCATTCGTGGCTTATTTGGATTACTAACTAGTTCCACTACAGAAATCATAATAGCTACGCAGCCATGTGTCAGAAATTGCAAGGTATTTTGGATCTTACAGAGTACAGTCACCTCAGCACAAGCCTGCCTGTAAAAGAAAAGGAGGAGAGCATTATTTCACATTACTTCTCTGATAAAACTGGAAACAGTTAAGAACAGTAGACATTCTTATCTTGTTCCTGACTTCCTACTGTCTAACAGTGCTATTATCTATATGTAGCATACATGTAGTCTATAACTACGTATCTGTTATCTTCTGTAATTTGTGATTTTAAATTTGCTTCAATATAATTATCATTTGGATTTCAAGAAAAATTTGGACACACTGTTATTTCTCTTTTGACATCTTCCTGAAACCAAGAGAAGACTGTTAAATATAAATAACTAATAATGATATGCTGATGGAACTTTGGGCTATCAAGGAATGTGTCATGAGAGAAAGGGCAACAAATAAAATTTAAACAATTTTAAAACTCAGTTGTCCCTATCCACCCTAAGAAGTAACATCAGGTTAAACAAAACATGTCAGTTAACACCACTTTGGTAAGACTTTGGCTATTTGGACATAATACTAGTACTAAATCTTCTAATATTAGTATTTAATATAGTGCCAGACAAACTAATCTTTATATTTTGCAGGATTTTTTTTCTTTCTGTCATTTCCACAGTGGTGGATCTCTACATATCCATACATACAGCATACAGCTGTACACTTCAGAATGATCATAAAGACAGAAAAAAAACTCATTACAGAGAATCAATGAATGTTAGGGTCAAGTCTTGATGGATTTTATATTTTCAAACTCTTTTAGGAACAGTTTTTCAATAAAAAAGAAATTTTCACTTTTTTTATAAAGTTTTGTTCTTAAAATACAGTTCACAAAAACTTGTTCATTATGTCAGTTGTAAAACACACTGAATTTAGGAGGAATCCTGCAATCTAAGCAGCACATTAATTTTTGAAGATGTGGAAAAAGCAATAAATTTAGAATAAAAAATGCAAATGTTTCTAAACAAAATGTGATAGCAAAGTGCATTTTAAATAAAAAAGTTCTATATTTCTGTGACTGGTATCAAATGTATAAGTCACAATAAATTAGAATTTTAAATGGACAGATTAAAAAATAACCAATTTTTTCAATGATTCAAAGCCACATTTTCATTTTAACACATAAGCTGCCTACTCATTTCTTGGTACACATTTCATATAAACACACTTGGTTGAGGTGTGTAGTAAAAAACTCCAGATGATGCCTAAAGCAGGAATACTGGATCTGTCACCTTAGCTAACTCTTACAAATTTAAAAATGTTATTTTAGTTCCTGCTCTGACAGTTTTCACATTAGTGTTAAAAGTAAAAGGAGAGAGAAAGAGAGCAGGAAAGAAAGACAGCAGAGAGACAGTAAAGGTTTTGCAGGTTTTCTGAGGAAAGTGCACAGAGTCTCCCTCTGGTCTATGTGGAGGGGGTATCCACAAGAACAGACTTGCAAAGCAAAGTCCATAAATTGTGAGTCCTGGCACCAGCACTTCTTGTGGCTGCTGCTAACATCTCTGCTCTCCAGCCCCTTCCTTATAAGCTAATATTTTAGCCCTCTTGTCACATGCATTTGTTTATTTTCCAGAAAAAATTAACTAAGGTTGTAACACATGCTATTTGAAAAACAGATCTGGAAATCGAAGTCGGTTGCTCTCCAGTGTAACAGCTAATTCATAAGTCTGTCTTGCGGCTCTTCAGGCAAGAATAAAGAAAGCTACAAATAAGGTAAATCTGTAGCCCACAAGCCTAATATGCCTTCTGTCACCTTGATCATACACAGGTGTTTATGGGCTGGATACCACATCCTTTTGAAGGGATCTAGGCCTTCAGTTGAAATAACAAAAACCTACACTCTCAACACTGAAGTCTGAGAACCATTCCCAGCAGGAAACTCAAATAGGTAAAAAAATATCCACAAACCATGTCTTGTCATCATTCTTCAAAATAGGATGTACAACCCTGATTTTGAAGGTCAGGTGTTGGAATTAAAAAGGGGAATGCATGGCTTCCAGTTCATCTAAGAAAGGAGGAGCTTCTAAGACAGAACTGGAGCAGTGAGGGGATACTATACACCGGATCAAGGATAGGCTGTCCATCTAAGGGTGGCAGCTAAGCATTGCTGTTCCCAGCTGCCTGTCACTACCCAAGTAAAAAAAAGATAAACAGCAGAAGGTGATTGTGTCTATGCTTTGGTCACTCCTGAGTCTTTGCTGAAACTACCTGTGAAGATGATTTGCTCTAAAATGACAATTATAAACTGGAGAGTGGAAAATGCAAATATAGACTATTTTCTGTTAAGTGTGTGTTAGGAACAGTAATGCCCAGTACAGGGGCAAAGTGTTGAAATGGACACTATTGATTTTACCTGTGGGTATATGTCAGAACCCTGTGATTTTCCAAAAGACTGGGGATTGGCTTGATTCTCTGCATTTAACTCAGGAAGAAAACTTATTTAATTTAGGCTTTAATAAAATCTAAGGTTAAACCATGTGAACAGACTGATTATTGATTCAGTAATAATTTCCTCTTAATGTTTTGCTCTAACTACACAAAAAAAACCCACCTCTTGGGGACAGGGATTTAACTCTGATCCCTAGAGAAATTACCTTCCTTGGTATGTTCTTAATGATCTGTTGTCTCCTTTACCAATACACCAGCAGACAGAAAGTAATGCTGTTTGACAGGAATTAAAAGTCATTTCTGTCACCGCAAAGGGTATGAACTGAGTCCTCATTCTCATTTTTATATTGAAATCTCATTATTGCAACTGTTTTAAGACAGGTTCTTCTGCGTTTTGGCTTGTTTCTTTGGGTTTTGTTTTTCAGGTTTTTTTTGTGTTGGGGAGGGAGGCAGGGGGGTGCCCAGGAGTGGTCACAGCTTGCTTTCTTCAGCTTCTAAGGATTGAAATTATCAACCAGGGAGAGGAAATAGAAGAGGAACTTCGAGGAGATGGTGGTGGTCGTAACAACAGCAGAGGGAAGGAAAGCAAGATCAGGAAGAAAGTCCTGCTACAGACTGTGAGGAATAAGCCAAAAGTAGAAAAACATCACAAATTGTCCACTTTGAATGATTTGACTGCTCTAGGCTGAAGATATTAGGTTGCTGTTTTTAGACAAGGATAGTGATAAATATCTTGTTGCTGAAATGCACAAAATCTGTATCAGTTTTGGGAATAATTCGACCAGACACTTTGAAACGATTAAAACAGTACTTACAGTTATTTATCACCCCGACAACGCAGAAGAGATGATATAATTTGATTTCACAGAAATACTTCATCTTAGGACTAGAAATATCTGACTGCAGTTGAAAATGTGTAATGTATTTCTAACCAGCCTTCCAGCTAAAACCAAATTACACAGCACTGGAAGGCTCTAAAATCTATTTTCACAAAAGGAGCAACACTAACAATAGTGAGTAATTGACTGATCGTGACGAAGATTATGTCATTGTGAATAAAGAAAAGGTATGCATTATTTATTATCCCATTTACAAATAGTTTATGAATAGCTAAGAGATTCTTAATAGCAGTCCTAAGCATGTTACAGACACTGATAGTATGTGCTACAGCTGGTTATAAGCAATGCATTGTTATGAATTATGTATGGATTTCTAGGACTGTCTAATGGCACTTTATTAAAATTCTGCTGGGTCTATTGTTGACCTATTTCACATAGTTTATAAAACCTTAATGCAAAATTTGATAAATGTTTATTTTGACTTTTCAGTTACAGTGCTTATTCTCCACTTGATGGTTAAATCAATGAGGGAAGAAAATTAATGGAAATTACTGTTACAGAAAAGCACATTTTTACTATTTATCCTTTTTCAAGAAAAGTACCTGGGTTATGTAAAAATGTCAGCTCTCTATGAAGACTGGAGATCAAAATTAAGATTACTTTGTATTCAGATTGCAAAGTGCCTTATGCTACCAATTTAGTTTATCAGTACACTTTATGTGCCAAACTCACTGGTTGGCCACCTTCTCTGCTGATGCACTACAGTCAGAGATAGCTATAAAATGTACTACACCTTCGAGACAGGAAAAATACTGAATCTGAAATGGTGCTATAGGAAAGGAAGTTCTGACGCCTTTAATTATTTTTTTCCCTTAAAGGCTTGAACCTCTTTCCAGACTGATCATTTATAATACACCTGTTTCTTACCTTCATAGTTTTGCTAGATCTCTGACAATTGTACATGACCTAAAATCTGATCCTTTGCCTGTACATACGTTGCAAAGGGAAGATTTAAAATATCCTGAAATTTCATCTCTGTTTTCCACAGGCCCTTAATACACATGTTCTTGTCTCCCTCCCATGTACTGTCTCCTGCACTAAATATTTAAAGTTATTGTGCCCTTTAAACAATGAATAGGTGACATACTGTGAAGAAAATAAGAACAATTGTTTAAACATTTACCCAAATCCTGATTTGAAATAAAATCTTTCCATTTGCTTTTAAATATTCTGAAAAACTTCAACAATGAAAATATTGAGAACTCTTCCAGTTCTCTTCCTGTTGAGGAATGATCCTTTATTCCACCTCCCTGTCACGTTCCTTCCCACAGGGTCCCTTGCTGGACATCTGCATGGCCATTTTGCATTTCCACTGTCGTAGAGTATTTGAGGGGCCACAATGGTTGGCTTCATCCTTGTATTGGTTGTGCTCTGCTGAACTCCGCTATGGTGAAAATAAATAGTTAAACACCTTTACAAATTCTAACAATGTTGTTCCCTCTCCCAGGATCAAAGCAAACAGCCTCATTCAAGCTAAAATAAAAAGCAGGGAAAATCTCTGAATTTCATAGCCATTTCTCTCCTTTCTGTAGACTAGAGGGCTGCAATCCTCCCATATACCAGCACCAAACATCTGTCTTTCAGGCTAGCAATGCATTTCTCTTCTGTGGAAAAGACCTCAGAATACGCAGGGCTGGTATAAAACTTCCAAGCAAAAGGTTTTTGATATTTCCCTAATCCAACCATTTCAGATGAAAAAGTATGTGGAAAAGTCCAAATCCCTCCCAGCTACCCTTAAAATGACCAGCCAAGTCATTGTGTAGCTGTGCAGTCACCCTTTCAGTCTAAACAAGCCACCTCCAAAGTGCTAGATCAGGAATTCCTTTCCAAAGGTACAGTCTAACAAACGTGTCAGGTGAGTCTGGTGCAGTCAGTTATCAACTATTTGGCAACTCACTGTTTACACAGTGTAGTCTGGTTTCTGCCTGGAGACAATACCTACTGTAGTCAGACTACATACTCTGTAAACAGAAATAGAATTCTCCAAGGGGACTGAGACAATGCCAACACTTTGCTTTTAATTATTTGGCTAAATTAACCAGTTCCTACTGTCTGGGATTTGATTTGTCTTATACTAATTCCCTTAATAATTCAGTCTTCCTCACACAGACAGCTCACAATGGCCATGGACAAAGCAAAATAATACCTTAAGAATAATAATTGATAAGGTATCATGCAGAGTATTATCAGCTGGCAGTCTGTCAGTTTCAATAATCTACATAACACACAGATTTTTATTACCTTTGCTTCTTGGAGTTTCCATCCAAAAACTCATTAGGCCTATGAAATGGCATACCTGGGAGTTTAACCCGTTTAGAGCTGAAGAAATAGTATTCCCTATTTTCCAGGTTTCTTTTCTTTGGGGGACACAACTGATTTAAGTTTATCCTGGTGAGTAAATCTACAAACAGGTTCCTGCTCTTGTACCAAGTCCCACATTTCTGAAGATAATCTAGTCTCACCTCTACTAAACATAGCCCATGAGTTTTACATAGAAGCATCTTGTCTTTCAAAGTGGCTCATATATACCTCAAGTTATTTTGCTATATATCTAGGAAAAAGTGGGCCAGTGATAGGACTGTTAACTGCCTGAGCAAGTCTGAAAATGAACTCAACCATCCGGGTCATTCAAACCAAGGCAATGACACCTATGGGAGTTTTCAAATATTCCTAGGAGTCTGTTTCAGTTTATTTCAATGAGACATTAAAGACCCTGCTTGCATCTTTCTGCCTCTAAGTATTTTTCAAATCTGGCCACCCAAACTTGCAGCCTAAGATCCTTAATATTTCTGTCCCAGAGCCATAATTCCTCCCAAAGCCTTGGACTGATTGATCTTTATTCCCATGACTTTCTCACGAAATAATGTCATATAAAACTTCATTTAAAAAAATCAACTCACTTAAAGCAATATGATGTTCTCGTTGCCGTACCTCAACCCTCACTTGTAACAATTTCCTACTGATAACACTGGAGAATCTTTATTTCTTTTATCTTGAAAAATATAATGAATGAAAACAGACAGAGTTTAGTTTTATTTTCAAGAGATAAATAAAAACTACAGTTCAGAACATTCCCTCCCATGTTTTATTTATATGTTTACAAAGAAAACAGTGAGCTTTCTAATATTATGAGATGACCATGGGACACTGCAGGAGAGTGAAGTGATTACTTGAAGAAAAGAAAAAAAATGTTTTATTTCTGCTATGTGTTAATATGCTTTGTTTATGGCATGCACTTGTCATTTGAATACCAAAGAAGTAACAACATAGCACAGAGTCAGAAGTGCCAGAATGCATTTCTGGAGTTTATTTCTAGTATATGGTGAAAGTTCACAGTTTAGCTCAGGAAAGGCATTTAGCTGTTTCCAATTGTTTAACATCAGCTTGTTCCTTTCTACTGAGTAATAAGGCAGTTTACTCCCTGAAGGGGTTGAAAAAAGTCCCTCTCCGTACTTCCATTGTGTCATTGCAGGGAATAATGGGAAATCCCCTTTTTTAAAAAAATCTTCCTGTAACTAAAAATATCTTAAACCAAAGTAATTATCACAGATAGCTTTTTAAAGCTGTCTCTAAAATGGGGCTTTTCTTAGTCAGTTTCTGATGTTATTTTGCTTAGCAGAGTATTTTTACCTTTTCCTTCACTGATGAAATAAATTACATTAAGAGTTTTTTTATTACAACCAAACCATCAGAAACACTTACTTACTCCTATACTCTGAAATTTTTTAAAATTAATGTATACACTCCAATTAAGCTCAGACTTTGCCATAGTCTGCACCAGTTCCCATTTCATAAGAAGATGATTTTTAAAAACAGTGTATAAAACTATCTATTCAGAGAAATCCTTTGAGCCTGAGATGATATCTCACAGAGTTGTTTCTCTCACCTACAATCTTCTCCTCATGCTTGGTATCACGACCAGATTCATTATTACAGATAAGCCCTCAGGCAAAGAACTGGTATCCAGCTTTGAATAAAACCTAAGTTCTCCAGCAAGGCCCCAGACCTCTTGCCTAAGATCTATTTCAGTAAATCACCCTCACACAAACAATTCAGTGAGCATTCCTTATGATTTCTGCCACTGATGGCAAACCATGCATCCCTCACAGGTTCATACTGATATAGTTACACAGAAGTAAATGGAATGGCATCTCTAGAAATCAGCAAATCATTGGGCTCTATTTTACTTTTCCTCTCCAGACTGAAAGTATTAAATTGTCTGTGATGCAAAAGAATAACCATTTTAACCAGGCCCACCTTTAAAAGACATTGGAGATAGCAGGAGGACATTTAAGTCATTTAGGAAAGCAACAGGGCAGTTTAGAGTTATGGGATCAAAAGCAATTAAAGCCTCCAGTCCTGCTGTGACTAGCGCTATCACATGCAGCAACACTCCGTTTCCCTAACACACCGTAATGTTCAATTCCAGGAACGTGAGTGAAATACAGACCAGCACATTACTGCATTACACCAGCAGGGATCTTCTTCCTCAATTTGCACCCTGCTGCTTTTCTCTATTAGCCTTGCTGGTCTGCTCTGTTAGGTCTGCATTCCTGTCAAGTTCCTATCTCCACTAACTCTCTTTGTGAGGAGACACTGGGAGATTTTCATTCTTGGGCTCCATCAAAAGAAGAGTGACCAGCAGGTCAAAGGAGGTGATTCTCCCCCTCTACTCCACTCTTGTGAGACCCCACCTGCAGTACTGCATCCAGCTCTGGGGCACCCCAACACAAGAAAGACGTGGAACTGCTGGAGCAAGTCCAGAGGAGGGCCACAGAGATGGTCAGAAGGCTGAAGTACCTCCCCTGTGAGGACAGGCTGAGAGAGTTGGGATTGTTTAGCCTGAAGAAGAGAAGGCTCTGGGGGGAATTTATAGCAGCCTTCCAGTACTTGGAAGGCTAAGCTGCTACCTCCTGTATGAGGCCTGCAGGAATGATGGGGAGGCACTCTTTATCAGGGATTACATTGATAGGACGAGTGGTAATGGCTTTAAACTGAAAGAAGGTAGATTTAGATTAAATATTAAGAAGAAATTGTTTACAGGTGGTGAGGCACTGGAACAGGTTGCCCAGAGAAGCTGTGGATGCCCCATCCCTGGAGGTGTTCAAGGCCAGGCTGGATGAGGCTTTGAGCAACCTGGTCTAGTAGGAGGTGTCCCTGTCATGGCAGGGGGATTGGAACTAGATGATCTTTAAGGTCCCTTCCAATCCAAACCAGTCTATGATTATACGATTCTATGATTATATGTTGAAGAACAAAATGAACTTTACAAATACTGCACAATATATTTCTTCTAGGCTTTAATACTATCCGTGTAAGTAAATAGACACTTTTATCCACTCACAATTGTTTTCAATGTCATCACTGCAGTAATCCAGTCTTTTATTTTCAATGAGAATTGACATAATCTGATTCTCATTTATTTGCATTGTTATTAGCATAAATTTACCATCACAAGACATTAGCTGAAGACTTTTTATGGAAGACTGTGTTATTTGATAAGAAAAGAAATCTTTATGAACATTCAACCCCCAGCTTTCCACAAATCTATGAAAAGGAAGTATACAAAACCAAAATACAATCTGTGCCCTCAGCATAGCTTAGTAAACTCTTTGTATCATTAGCTTCATAGAAAGTGAAAGAACAGTTTGTGCTGCAGAGCTGCACAAAGGAGTTCCAGACAGTAAGTCAGCTTCAAAGGGGGGCCCAATTTAAGTGCCCCTATGCAAAACTGCATGCCAGTGGGGAATAAACAAGAGGAGTTAGAGACTTGTGCACACCTGCAGGGCTACATCACGGAGATGTGGTAGGATGGCTCCTGTGACTGGAGTGCTGGAACAGAATACACAGGATTTTCAGGAAGGACAGTCAGCAGATACAAGGAGAGGGTGTCGCCGTCCATGTAAATGACCATCCGGAGTGCATGGAGCTCCACCTGGGGATGGATGAGGAGCCAAACAAGAGCTTATGGGTCAGGATTAAAGGGAGGGCAGGGACAGGGGACATTATAGTGGGGGTCTGCTACAGGCCACCTGACCAGGAAGAGCAAGTGGATGAGACCCTCTATAGACAGACAGGAGCAGCCTCATGCCCACAAGCCCTGGTCCTCATGGGGGACTTCAGCCACCCTGATATCTGTTGGAAGGACAACACAGCAGGGCATAAGCAATCCAGAAGTTTCCTGGAACGTGTTGATGATAACTTCCTTCTCCAAGTGACAGAGAAGCCAGCAAGGACAGGTACTATACTGGACCTTGTTCTCATCAAGAAGGAAGGGGTGGTGAGGGATGTGAAGCTTGAGGGCAGCCTGGGCTGCAGTGGCCATGAAATGGTGGAATTCAAGATCCTTGGGACAGTGAGGGGGTGCACAGCAAACTCACCACCCTGGACTTTAGGAGAGCAGACTTTGGCCTCTTCAAGGATCTTTTTGGTAGAGTACCATGGGAGGGAAGAGGGGCACAAGAAAGCTGGTTAATATTCAAGGATCACCTCCTCCAAGGTCAGGAGCGATGCACCCCACCAAAGAAGTAGTCAGGCAAAAAATGCCAGGGGGCCTGCATGTCTAACAAAGAACTACTTAACCAACTCAAATACAAAAAGGAAGCATACAGAGGGTGGAATCAAGGATGGGCAGCATGGGCAGAACACAAAGAAATTGTCGAAGCAGCCAGGTGTCAGGTTAGGAAAGCTAAAGCCAGGAAATCTGGCCAGGAATATCAAGGACAACAAGAAAAACTTCTATAGGTGCACTGAGGATAAAAGGAAGACTAGGGAAAATGTAGACCCTATCCTGAATGAAGCGACAGACCTGGTTACCCAGGATATGGAGGAGGCTGAGGTTCTTAATGACTTTGTCTTCTCCAGTAAGTGCTCAAGCCACACATTCCAAGCTGCAGAAGGCAAAGGCAGGGACTGGGAGAACAAAGAACTGCCCACTGTAGAAGAAGATCAGGTTCGAGGCCACCTAAGGAACATGAAGGTGCACAAGTCCATGAGATATGATGAGATGCATCTGCAGGTCCTGAGGGAACTGGTGGGTGAAGTTGCTAAGCCACTATCCATCATATTTGAGAAGTTGTGGCAGTTTTCCAATCAGTTCCTGCTGACTGGAAAAGGGGAAACATAGCCCCCATTTTTAAAAAGGCAAAAAGGAAGACCTGGGAAACTACAGGCTGGTCAGTCTCACCTCTGTGCCTGGCAAGATCATGGAGAAAATCCTCCTGGAAACTATATTAAGGCACATGGAAAATAAGGAATTGATTGGTGACAGCCAACATGGCTTCACTAAAGGTAAATGGTAGATTCAATCCAGGTTGAAAGTCCTTAAAGTAATGCAAAAAGTGACAAGACATTATCTGGGTATCAGTAGGGGAAGTCACAGTATGATTCAAAGCCATAGTGACAGTCAGTATTTAAAAGCACTTGCTTTACTTCACAAAGCTTAGGCTGAAAAGTTATGAATAAAATCTTTCTGTCAAGAATGAAACACTGATTACTGTCAATAAATTAAAACATTGTCCAAGCACGGCCTAAATAACCTGTGAATAACATATTGCCATTCCTTTTCTGCCCATGTGCATACAGGCTTCTTTTTTTTTTTTGCTGTGTTTGACAAGGATCTTCAAAGGTCTCCAGTTTCTCAATAGCATGTATGAAGGGATTTGACCTCCTGGGACAAGTCACAACAAAATAAATAAAAAAGCAGAAACTGAACTTTGAAATTATCAACATTCAAGCACGAGGATGAAGCCAAACACTGTCAGCCCTCAGTGACGTCCATAAAGGACTATAGACAGTTACACCCAGAAAGAATTGAAGTTAAGGTAATGTTTTTTGAACCATTAAAAGATATAAAAAAGTGACTTGTCAATTAAGAAAAAACCAGGACAGCTTGCTCAAAACTAGAAAGCTTAGTTTCAGAGGCCACAAACAGAAGTTCTACAGTGATATAGTATCGAGAGGCATCGAGAGGCATTTTTGCTGACTGACTATTGAACTAACGCTTGAGCCTCTTCTGTACATTCTCTCATTGTTTCATTAACATAATTCTATATAGGTTTCCTAGCTTGGTAGTATAAATGTTTTTTATAATCAAGATTTTTGTATGAGAATTGAGTTTTAAATTTGCACCTCTGGTTTACCACATTTGCAATCTCATCTGACAGGGATAAGCAACGTGATGTGATTTATTCAATCAGTCCACCTTTTGACAGTACACTTCCAAAGTTGTCTTCCAAAGCTGACAGTTAACTACCAAAGCTTGCTTTTGGACAGCCCACAAGCACAAAAAGCAACTGTGTACCTCAGCAACCAAATATTTTTCATGTTATAGCTCAGCATCTAGTCAAGAGATAATTAATAAACCAAAAACTACATCAAGAGAAATAAATTCTTTTCAGAAATCTTTAAGCAGCCAAAGTCAACTTAAAAGGATCCATTCCATATAGCAACAGAATCCTGTATGAACATCATATGTGTCCAGATACAGCTGTACACAGTAAAAGGAAAATATAGGTAAGCTATGTTAGATTTAAAGTAGTGCATAATGTCAAACAGAAAAAAAAATAGTTTCAATGTTATAGGCAAGAAGATAAGAACACTATTAAATTCTCTGTGCTCACCACAGACTTGATTTCCTCCCAATATTTGTTGTCATCATGAAATCTAAAAATGAAGGTGAAGCTTGAACAGGTTTGATAACACACAATTCTCAAGGACATTTCAGATCAACACAGATGAGGTCAGACTAAGTCAAACCAAATTTCTGCTGTCAAAGCCTGAGTTCAAAGCATATTGATCCTGAAGATATAAGACATACACAAGCTGTTCATGTGAATTCAGGTAATAATGGCTGTGCACCTTATCAGAAACCTTCTTTTGAAGACTCCAGTTGGTGCTCTGCTTCTGCTTTTTAGCTGAGGGTAGGGAAACATGTTCTGAATGGCAAGTATGTTACACAAAAGATTGGGCTAGGAGAATGGAGAAAGACTAATGCTGCAGTGTCCACTAAAGGCAAACAAAATGTGCTAATTTGTTTTGTCAGAAGATAGAAGCAGGCACTCTCTTCAGGGCTTTTGGTATGTTCTGTGGTATGATCTCCATTGGCAACAAATTATCAGGACACACAAGGAGCTTCAAAAGGAATACTCAATCCTCATTGTTATAATACATGCAGAAAACACATAAACATTCTCTAAATAGAAAATTATTACTTCATTATGGATTCTTTTATGGTGCTGCTCACTACAATATCTGAATGCTTCAGAAAAATAGAATTTGTCTTCACATTTCTACTGCCTGGAAAGTGGGGAAGGGCTGAAGTTTGAAAGGCAGCAGGGCTTAACCCAATTTAGAGACTGGCAAGCATAGCATTTACAGGAAAGCTACCCAGAGATGAATAGTATCTGCTTTTTCAGAGTGCTTATCATTCTTACAGCTATTTCTGTGCCCAACTCTCCATTTCCAGTGGATTCAGCAGCAGTCATGTATGGTTAGCACTTTCTTTGAAACTCTGGCTTATAGTTAACAGGAGTAAGGGAGTAAATTAAGCTTGTCATGACAGAGAGAATTCTCCTACATGGGAGACAACTGCTTTAACCTAGCAACACTCTTTTTCCTCCTGTGAGCCCTTCCCTCATTCTCTGGATGTCTTCCATGTTTGCTGTAAGCAACATTGAATTTCTGCAGCAATAGATGAAGCCTAGTCCATATACAAAGACTGTAAATTACAAATACCAATCAAAAGCTTCTTCTTTTATGTGTTTCATAATTCTGTGCAAAAATGAAAGGATAAAGCATCTTTACTTTGCAACAACTATCCTTCCATGGAGCCATTAAATGTGAGATGATACAAAAAAAAATCAAGTTAAGCTAGTGATGTTTCATGGAATTTAAAAGAACAAAATATATTTAATTATGTGGCAACACAGTGACATCGAATCATCAGTGGGGCTTTTATCTTTAGCTGAATAAATCTTTGCCTTTGAGCAAACAGACAGACAGAGCTGGCAAACACCTCTGATCTGAGACCAACCTTACAGTTCTAATTGTAAGCAAAAAATAGGAAAACATGTTTTAGCAATGACCTACTCATACATCTGATAGCATGTCAGAGTCTTGAATGTACTCCCCTCCTTCTAGGAGTGTAGCTGGCTACGCAAGGCCAGTTTGCTGATAAGAGCTGTTGTTTAGAAAAAGCTTTGTGGGGAGGCCTCTGCAAGGGCCCACCTCTTCCTTTGGGAGGTGCTTTTAATCATGTCTCTCCCAACTGACCTCCACCTGGGCCACAGTGCAGCACAGTCATGCTTGTGCCTGGCCATGTAGCCCATTGACAGGACCCCTGATCCTGACCCACAGTCTGACTACCCTGAGCTCTCAGCACTTTTGGACTTGCCCAGTCTGCCGTCCTTGTCAGAGGGTAAACATCACTTCTTATCAGCTTTCTTCTGAGCACAAATCCAAAACACGGCCTCTTGCTAGCTGTTATGAAGAGAGTTAACTCTGTCTCAGCTTAACCCAGGACAGTAGCCGCTTTCTTCTGAGCACAAATCCAAAACACAGCCTCTTGCTAGCTGTTATGAAGAGAGTTAACTGTCTCAGCTTAACCCAGGACAGTAGCCCACGTTGCCCCTGGCAGAAGGAAAGTGTCCCAGTCACTTTGTGCTTTGTTGCAATCACAGAAAAGGAAGAGACTTCCCTTCCCTGTCCAGATAGTCTTTTTACCAAACTTCTCTTCCTCATACGTGTTTACACCTTCTGGCTTTTTGTTCTCTTTTTTTTCAGGATCAAACATTTTCTACACAGAAGAAGAAAAGCAGGAAGGGGAGAGGAGCTCACTAGCAGCACAGGAGAGACAAGCTCTCAGTTTGATACCAACACTCTCCAGCTCAAACTTTGCCAAAAGCCACTGCAGGGAAAGTGTAGCTTTCCCTCTGTAATCCCTTGCTGGTGTGCTTTTTGTTTCTCTCTTGAAACTGTACTTATGCAGTTCATGCTATGTTAGGAGCTATTAGGGAATCCAACATTGCAGTAAAGGTCTATTAAACTGGGGAAAGCTTCTGAGCATGCAAAGACACAGCTTAGCTAAATTTGGGAAATATAGGAAAAATACAAGAAAAAGTCAAGAAACCCATCAACATTTTGCAACAAAAATGCTTAGAGGATATAGGGGTGCGAGGCCCATTAAGTGCCATTCTCAGTTGTGCTTTCATCTCTACTATGAAATTAGGGGAAGCCCACATTTTATGAACAGCAAGGACTCATCCAAATTCTTGCAAACAGGAGTCAGCATGACAGTAATTCAGCCTCTTCTCTTTATGAGTATATGTTTCATATATTCTGTGACTGTTGAATAGAACTTTTTTAATATAAACAAATTTCTCGCAGGTTTCTTTCATTGTAAACTGATATGTCCCTTCAATCTTATCTTTCCATGTATTTAAAGTAGGCTATCTGCATAAGACACGTATTAGAGACACATATCTGTTAGGAACCATCACAATCTTTGCCCAGCAGTCAACTGTCAGAGACATTACAGCTTTCTGACTGTAGAAGTGTATCATAAGACAGAAAATACTTTTTTTCTTGGAATCAGTGATTTCTGCAAATGTTTAGAGTTAACAAATAAAATAGGATGTTTTCCTTCTTTAGTTACATGATAGTTCTCATTTAAACCCAGAAAAATCCTTCCCTCACAATGATTTTGATGGCAGACACAGAAAATGAAGAGGATTCAATGTATATTTTCTCACAAACCAGAAACTGGAGGGCATCCAATGAAATTTGCAGCTACCAAATTTAAACCACATGACATAATAAACTGTCCAATTCATTGACACAGTAAGTTGCTGAGGCCAAGAGCCTGAATGAGTTCAAAAAAGAGCTGGACAAAAATCGCAAAGGACAGGTCCACTAGCGGTTCTTAAACACAAGGGACAAACGACAGCCTCTGGCTCATAAAGGCTGCCCTGTTAAGTGCCTTAAACTGAGAGGTTTCAGAGTGTTATACTATGCCTGCCCTGATTCTTGTTCTCCCTCTAAGCGCCATCTGTGAGCTACCATCAAAATAGGAGGCAGCAACCTAAACAGACCTTTGGCCTCAGCGTATACAACATGCTGCTTTGGAAGAAAAAGATCTTTGAAAATGAGTGCATTTTTTTCCCATTTGGTGGCACATTTTAATTATTTTAAAGTCTTTAGGGTCATGACTGGGGGTAACGACTAAAGAAGTAAAACATGAAAAGAATAGTAAGTTTAATCAGTACATATGTATTATTTCAGTAAAATTGAATATATTGCTACTGCTTGAAGAAAGTAACAAAATCAAATGGCAAACACAGGACTGCAAAGACAGATCATGTCAATGCTAGATATGCACAAAACTATCGATCATCATTACACCTGTAACAGATGGTGAGACTTTTAATCATTTTGTGGCAATAGTGAATTCACTGCCCACAGCAAAATGTAATGTTCCAGTTAGCCTAGTGCTCTTGTAATAATGATAAAATGATCCCAATGCATTTTGTTTTAAGGATCCCAAAGCTCTTTGAAGATGCTCTCTTCTCAAGGCCTCAATCACATATATTTGAATAGCTTTAGAATAAGAGACAAATGCTAAGGGATGTGATCACATCTACAGAAGTTCATTCTTCGTGAAGTGAAGACCACACTCACATGCGAGAGACAAATCTTATTTTCCAGACCTTACTCCACTGAAAACACTGGAACTGTTTACACAAGAAGATTACCTGATCATACATGTCAAAAATTCAATCTCACGCACTCTGAAATCATTGCAGCTCACAAAGCACAGGCCAGATCGCCAGATGGTACAGATTTGCACAAATCCATTGAAATTGGTTGGAACCACAATAAAAAAAGAGTGGAGGATCTCCAAATTTGCATAGCATGAAGCTAAAAAAGGTGTTCCAGCTACACTGTCATTTTCTGTTTCTGTCTCTCATCAGTATTTACACTGTCACAGTTGTTTGAGGGTCTAAGATTTGTGGTGGTTTTTAATTACATATTAAAACATTACTCAAATGATGAGTTTCTGTGTACTTCTGGCTCACTTCTGCTTGGTTAAAATAATAAACCAAGCAAAAGTAAAGCTAACACTAGCAATAAATTAGCTGACCATATGTACTTTTAAAATCATCTAGGTTCCTGAGCCCCTTACCCTTTGGGTCTCTTAAGCAAAGGTCCCAGCTTTCAATAACAACTCTTGAACCATTGCACCCCAAAGCTCCACCTGCAGCAGCAAGTGCATGGTCACACTCATTCGAAAGCAGCAGAGGTGCCAGGAGTGTCATAGGCTATACGGGTGGGCGATGGCAGGGCCTGGCAGCCAGGGCTCATCCCATCTCCCCAGCAAGGCAGGAGCAAGGCAGCCAGGGGGCACTGGGGCAGCCACAGCCCTGGGCATCAGGTGCCATTTTGGGATCAGGGATGAGAGAAGGCTGGGCTGGGACATGGACCTGTGGGTGGGACTGTCTCAGCAGGGCCTGTGGCTGGGCAGGGCAGGACTATGGGGAGCTGGAGACCAGCCCTGCTGCAGTGTCGCTGGGGCAGGGGCTCACAGCCCCAAGGGGTTGACATGGGGTCCTGGGCCGCAGGCAGGGTCAAGGGGGAAGAGGTCAGTGGGGTTAGACAGAGATGGTCAGGGCTATCAGTGCCCATGATCCATGGTCCAAGAGGGAAAATTCATACTCCAAGTGTTGTGAGATCCCCAGCCTAACTTGAAACCTTGGTTAGAAGCACTTGGGGCAAGCTTTCCGTCCCCTTTCTAACACGGCACACGTGCTGGGTGCAGCCAGCACCTTTTCTGCAGAGCAGCCTGGCCTTAAAAATTGCCATCTTAACAGCAAGAATATTGACTCCATCCGGGCCTGAGTACATTAGTGCAGTAAGACTCTTTCACAGTAAACCATTGATCATTCCACTTGCTGACTATTTTTGAAAGTAATACTGCATATAATATTCATGTAACTTCAGTTGCAGGGATTTCTAAAAATAAAGTATTTTTCAAGAAATCATACTCACTCCTGCTCTGCAATTTCACTAGTTAAAATCCCACCAGCCAGATGCCAGGTTTCAGGTCCCAACTGAGCAATTTAGTGTAAGTTTCATATAAAATGCTAGTACAATTCCATACAGCCATTTAATTTCACAATAAATCTTAAATATTTGCAGTAGCCTTCAGGACTCATTTTCCCATCTGTTTATCTTGAGACTTTGAGCTCCATGGCCTTGTTCAGGGCTTTTTTTGGAGACTGCCATCCCATGGCTGCACTCTGTGGTCCCCAGCTCTCTTTCCCTTCCACACTCTTGTCTCTAGCAGACTTCTGATCACCAGGATATTGCCACAAATGCTAGTTTCTTCCCCACTACAGTTTGAGTGCCTCTGATCCCTGCCTCCAATCCCTGCCTCTTTGCCTGCAATTCCCGCAAAGGACAGATTTTTCCAGCTTGTGCTCTTACTACTACCTATACAAATCTGCCATCCAGCACATTGTTTTATTTCACTTATTCCAAGAGTGTCCAAATGTGGATGCCTAAAAAAGAGTGAAGAAACAGGGAAGGCATGTAGCAATGCCCTAAATATTTACCAAGCCACTATCAATTTCCAGACTAGAGATTTCCTGAGTCAGAGTTGCTATCTTTGTGTGTAAGAGCCCACAACGGACTTCTCTTTCAGAAAAGATAGGTTTCTAAATTTTGATCCTATGTGCAGTTTTAGCATGCATGTCATCCCACAGCACTGGTCTCCGCAGCTTTACTGTATACTTTCTAAGGCATTGTCTCCTTTTTGTTTGGTTTGATCTTGCTGCCTGATAGCTTAATCTAATGCCACTTGGTTTGTGTACTGGAAAAGAAAGTGAATAGTTGTTCTGTGTTTACCCTCTGCTGTGGGTTATCATGCATAATCAGATACTGATCCTTGAGACACCGGGGTTTAATTTGGCTGGGATACTCTTACACTTTTCTGCAGTAGCATCCACACTGGTAACATAGTTGTACCAAAGTGCCCTGCAACTTCTACAGCAGTTGTACTGACTGAAAGTAGAGATCTGGACTGTTTTAAATTTTTTTGGAACTTCTCTTTGAAATGCTTGCAATTTTCCTGATTTTTTGCCTGTAATGGAAGGCAGAGATGATTCAGTCTGCTTTGTTCTACATGGTGTTTAATTTTATCTGCCTTTCCCCTTTCAGTTCCTTGGGGAGTAGGTGGGAGGAGATCATCACAAGCCAGTGTCAATAGGACGCTAGAGGTTAATGAGATAGGCATGGATCCATAAACCCTAGAATGCAGTGAATAACAGAGTGGTTGCCCTCCCCTTGCCAACAGCATTCAAGAGAGGGCTGGTGAAGGCTATCTGAATGACTGTTACACTGTACCCCTTGATCACTACTCACTAACCCAGTTAGATGCCCTTATACCGTGTCTGTTCTTTTTTTAGTAATCAATGAGCCTGACAATTAGGTAAGGGGTACATCCTGCAACAGAAAGGGACAGCACAATGTAATGAAGACAGAGAGAGGGAAATTGATGCATTGAAGAGGTAAGGCTGAAACAACTGCTTCAAGCAGCCCACTTAAATAGGTAGGTTGCTCACCTGCAGAGACCCAGCAGTAGACAAAATTTCTGGATGGGGATTGTATTGTCTCTTTCCTGCAGAACGGACCACATATTCCCATTTCATTCCTCTCTAATAACACATGATATACCCCTTGCCAGACTTATCTCTCACTCACAGTTTTGCTGACTGATTTTTTTCCTTATTCTTCAGTTTTGCTGTTTTTACAGTACATAACAGAATGGCATCAAAGTTTTTTAGCACCGTATATCTGTCAATCTGCCAACACTTGTTTAACAAATTTGACTGATTACAGGCAATCATTTCAGAAGAAGTGTAGTGGTAAATTAGACCTTCCCAATAGAAATTGAAGTTCCGAATGAAGTCCTATACTTGCGTTCTGCCCTCAGAGAACCATGGTACTTAACTAACATAAGATATGAGATCTGTAAGCTTCTCATAAATAGCATCCAGCTGCTTTATTTAAAATGGAATTATCTGAAATCTAGTTAAAATCTTCTGTGCAAACATACAGTCTTACAACTGCCTGAAACTGATCTTGGGTATTTAGACACAAATAGCAAGGCTCGAACAATTTAAATATGATCATCAGATGTGTGTCTGACTGGAATCTTTCAAACAGCTTAGCATTTCTACAGCCATCCAACTCAAAAAAAAGAGATCATAGACTTTCCTGGGTTTAGGGGACATAAATCTAATATTAAAACAAAGAACAGTAAAAAAGTGACTAATACAGATGAGCTTGTTGCCAATCATCATGAAACATTTCAGAAAGGCCCATTTGCAAACTAGTGGATGGATGTAAGGTAATCTGAAGTAACAAAACATGCCCTAATGCTTCAGAAATAATCATATCTTGGGATAGAAAAGAGTTACTTAAGAATTTCTATAGGAATTACAGTTATCAATGAGCTGGGATTCAAGCTGGTGCTAATGTCACTATTGCCTCTAGGAAGCCAAAGAATCCTNTTTGATCTTGCTGCCTGATAGCTTAATCTAATGCGCCACTTGATTTGTACTGGAAAAGAAAGTGAATAGTTGTTCTGTGTTTACCCTCTGCTGTGGGTTATCATGCATAATCAGATACTGATCCTTGAGACACCGGGGTTTAATTTGGCTGGGATACTCTTACACTTTTCTGCAGTAGCATCCACACTGGTAACATAGTTGTACCAAAGTGCCCTGCAACTTCTACAGCAGTTGTACTGACTGAAAGTAGAGATCTGGACTGTTGTAATTTTTTTGGAACTTCTCTTTGAAATGCTTGCGTTTTTCCTGATTTTTTGCCTGTAATGGAAGGCAGAGATGATTCAGTCTGCTTTGTTCTACATGGTGTTTAATTTTATCTGCCTTTCCCCTTTCAGTTCCTTGGGGAGTAGGTGGGAGGAGATCATCACAAGCCAGTGTCAATAGGACGCTAGAGGTTAATGAGATAGGCATGGATCCATAAACCCTAGAATGCAGTGAATAACAGAGTGGTTGACTCCCCTTGCCAACAGCATTCAAGAGAGGGCTGGTGAAGGCTATCTGAACGACTGTTACACTGTACCCCTTGATCACTACTCACTAACCCAGTTAGATGCCCTTATACCATGTCTGTTCTTTTTTTAGTAATCAATGAGCCTGACAATTAGGTAAGGGGTACATCCTGCAACAGAAAGGGACAGCACAATGTAATGAAGACAGAGAGGGGGAAATTGATGCATTGAAGAGGTAAGGCTGAAACAACTGCTTCAAGCAGCCCACTTAAATAGGTAGGTTGCTCACCTGCAGAGACCCAGCAGTAGACAAAATTTCTGGATGGGGATTGTATTGTCTCTTTCCTGCAGAACGGACCACATATTCCCATTTCATTCCTCTCTAATAACACATGATATACCCCTTGCCAGACTTATCTCTCACTCACAGTTTTGCTGACTGATTTTTTTCCTTATTCTTCAGTTTTGCTGTTTTTACAGTAAGAGATCATAGACTTTCAAAAATTTAAAAGACCCAAAATCTGTCAATCTGCCAACACTTGTTTAACAAATTTGACTGATTACAGGCAATCATTTCAGAAGAAGTGTAGTGGTAAATTAGACCTTCCCAATAGAAATTGAAGTTCCGAATGAAGTCCTATACTTGCGTTCTGCCCTCAGAGAACCATGGTACTTAACTAACATAAGATATGAGATCTGTAAGCTTCTCATAAATAGCATCCAGCTGCTTTATTTAAAATGGAATTATCTGAAATCTAGTTAAAATCTTCTGTGCAAACATACAGTCTTACAACTGCCTGAAACTGATCTTGGGTATTTAGACACAAATAGCAAGGCTCGAACAATTTAAATATGATCATCAGATGTGTGTCTGACTGGAATCTTTCAAACAGCTTAGCATTTCTACAGCCATCCAACTCAAAAAAAAGAGATCATAGACTTTCCTGGGTTTAGGGGACATAAATCTAATATTAAAACAAAGAACAGTAAAAAAGTGACTAATACAGATGAGCTTGTTGACAATCATCATGAAACATTTCAGAAAGGCCCATTTGCAAACTAGTGGATGGATGTAAGGTAATCTGAAGTAACAAAACATGCCCTAATGCTTCAGAAATAATCATATCTTGGGATAGAAAAGAGTTACTTAAGAATTTCTATAGGAATTACAGTTATCAATGAGCTGGGATTCAAGCTGGTGCTAATGTCACTATTGCCTCTAGGAAGCCAAAGAATCCTCTTTCCTTTTGGATCTATAAGAGACATTGGACAACAGCCTTTGAATGTCGTGTTCCTCACATTTCTTAAATGGAAGAGTTTTCAGTTCCCTGGATTCCTTCATATAAAGCCATGATACATGCAATGCAATTTCTTGCTCCTACTGTTGACTTGACCTGTTACGCCTAGATTTTCCAGCCTTTTTGAATCAACGTACATAAAACATCTAAATAAATCAAACAGCACAAAATTATGCTGCCTGTTGCCAGCATTCTAGTAGGCTGACAATTCATTTTGAAGCTGACTAAACCTAATTAAAGCATATCTCAAGATATAACATGAGCAGGGAAGTGTCAGAGACTAAGCACAAGCAAACAGGTTCAGAAGGAGATCAGTGGTAACTGGAATTTTAAATGGTGACACTGGCTTGCAATGTCAGGGTAATAACCATTCCTATGGAGATTAAGAATTTACTGAAAATTCATGTAGAGCATTTCATAGGCTAAGTAATGAAAAATTTGAGCAGATGGAGACTCCTTTGCCTTTGGTGCAAAATTAATATTACTAAATTGTTGTACTTCCTAGACTTCTGCATGCCCTGGGAAATTTCCCAGTTATTATTCTGTCATTTTATCTCAGATTAATTGATGCATTCTTAAATATTTTTAGGTAGCAAAAGAGAGGACAACAGTGAGGTAGGATGCTGCATAAAGTTCTGCTTCTTGTCATACTCAAAATTTCCACTTCTTCTGGAAATTTTATTTTGTTCCAACACCTATCCAAAAAGTCTGTGACTCGAGCATGACAAAGCAAGCCGATCTCAGGGAATCCATTTTCTCTCCTGCACTGTCTTATGGCTGGTGCTGACAGTGATATAATTCTTCACACTAAAAGTATGTATGGTATCACCAGTAATATAATAATTCCGTAATCTCAGCCCCTTAGCACAGAGGTTATTCAGGGTGGCACTTCAGTGCAGCTCAAGAGTTTACAAGGGAATTTAATCTCCATGGAACTCTCCTTTTTTTTTTTTTAATTTAAAAGAAAGTTTGTAAATATCTAAGATAAATGAATGAATTAATTAGGTAGTGGAGTTATTATGCCAAAAATACACATACGTATATTAGAGGTTAACTGGCCCACAGACCCTTTCCCACTGCAGGAGCCCAGAGTGCTGTTTAGTGGTGTTTTCTGTCACCCTACTCCCCTGCCCAGGAGAGAATGGAGCCATACCATGCCTTGTATTATACTAACCCAGGAGGAAAAAAAACCAAAAACAAAACCAAAAACAAACAAAAAACCACCACACTAAAACAAAACTAGATCATTTTAACAATTATGGATAAACCTTTGTATGTAAAAATTCAGGTCACTATAGAATATGTATCATGAGAATTTCACACCACAGTTGTGTTTCCCTCTGAATTATTAATCCTCTATGGCTTTTTTAAAGGTTGGATTTTTTAATAGGGTTTGGTTTTGTTTCTTTTTTATTTTTTTTAACTGTGTAACAGAACAGGTGTGTAAGAATGAAATTAACACCAATTCTTGCCCTGCCATTTATTTAAAGTAGCCCCACATCTGGATCATATTACTGTAGGGGGGAAAAAAAATAATCACCTGCTGTGATTATCCTGATAAAGCTCCATGTTGCTCAATAACAACAATATTAGCATATCACAGAATAAACTTCTGGTCTTTTAAAATTATTTCACCATAGGCATAAACTTCTAAGATCCCTTCATCGTGTTACATTATTAAAGTACGTATTTCGTAGCTACAGAGCTGGGAAAAACTTGAAGTCCTCTGACCTCAGCAAAGCAGTACCTCTTTAAATCAGAAATAACCCACCTAAAGCTAGTGGGTTTAGATTTCACAATCACTTTGTTTCTTTTATAAACAGGGGTGACTGAATATTTTGTAACTATTTTAGATACTGAGTACCAAGTAGTTATTTCATTACAAAAAAACTGCCTGGAGAAGAATCTCTGTCAGATTGGCTTGTTCGAGGTTTTTAGTGTATTTCATGCATAAGGTAGAGCATAAGTTTACTAGAAACCTGCAAGAGCAAGTAATAGACTTCTCTAGGCATATCTTGTTGAGGAGCCAACACTTAGAAAAGTTTCCCAGCTTTGAAATGAAGTAAAACTACTTATCTTAGCTACCATCACCTGCATCTCAGATAGATGACATTCAAGGGAGTACTTATTTAATGTTTGTATTCCTTAAAATGACAAAAGCCCTTGCCTACAAGTTCCATGTGCTATTTTACCCTTCCAAAGCTCTATATACCAGACATTGAAACCCTCCAAACAAGACCATGCTCCT
>VZTO01011768.1:1654-13043 GCA_013400615.1 Syrrhaptes paradoxus
TAGGTGGTGTGGGGTTGGACTTGATGATCATTGAGGTCTTTTCCAACCTTAATGATTCTATGATTCTATGATTTTTTAGCTGCATGTTTAAGGAATATGCACTTGGGAAGAAAAAATCTTATTGTTACCCCAAGTATTCTACCTTTTACAGTGAATGTAGATCTTTCTGGCTTTTGTCTCACGGTCTTTTGTGTATAGAGCGATGGTAGGGAGAACCAAAATCAAACAGTATGTGAAACTCAAAATGTCCCTATTGAAACCATGGAATGAGTTGCACACTGCATCTGAAAAAAATGTGATTGCAGAAAAGCAGACAAGTCAGTGTGTTGCTTGCTACACAAAATTGAGAGGCAAAGGAAAAATGTCCATGTATGTAAGAGGAAAAAAAGGGAGGTAGATTAAGAAGCTGGCAGAGTCAGCAGAGAAAGAAGCCAAGAAAAACAGATGCCAGATCTAAATACCAATTCTGTAAGGACTGAATCACTTATTCAGCAGCCATACATTGACTGCCTACAATAATTGACATGGGTACAATGCTGTTGTCTGCTTGGGGAAGAGTTTTTGCATAGTCAGACTGAAATTATTCAGAGAGGTCAAAAATGGCTGTGAAATCAACTGTCTATTTTTTGTTCATGCAGATACTATAATGATCCAGATGTCTGCCCTTCAACAAATTACTGAGCAGCTCTCTGGGCTATAAACATAGCTTTCAAAACACATTTGACAACTTAGATTACACATTGCTGTCTGATACTTTGTAATGTGTATATGTGTCCAAATATATTTTTAAATGTATTTGCAATATCTAGTATCATCTTCTCTTTGATAGCTTATGCTATAATGATAAAAGATATAAAAGACTGTAAAAATACAGATTAGAATAATCACTGTTGTGTCACTTAATCCTATATAGTTTGTAATTGATTGAAAAAGCTGTCATTAATATGACATGTTATTGGTTCATGCCCAAAGTTGTCAAAGTAATCTCTAACATTTGACTTTGTTGTTAACTTTTATAGAAGCCTACATGTAGGATGAAGGGACCTTGAGAATCACCGACTTCATTCTTCTGCTTCAGTACAGGATGAATTCTACAATGAACTTTCTGATAGCTGCTTGTCTAATCATCTGTTTCTAAAAGCCTCTAATGAAAGAGACTATCTACTCACATTTAGTAAATGAGTGCTAAAAGAAAAAGAACATTTTGCTGAAAAAAGGGCTTTGAGCTATCAAAGTTGCGCAGGTAAATAATGATTTAGAAAAGCCTTTGCTATATAGCATATGCTCTGTTCATTGAGCCATTTCTAGTCTAGCTGTACCACTAGATGGATGCAGAAATAAATTATAAATTTAGAACAACAATGGATACGTGCCATTAAGCCATAGTATTGCACAAAGTAGAAATAAATTGTTTTGATTGTAATTTTTCTACATAATGTTTTTGAAGTAAGATTTTTTATTTTGAGTTTGATGTACTGAGTAATTTTAAGAAATACTCCAATATTTTACGATTATTTTATGTGAAAGCTTGTGGGTTTTTTTAAGAGAGAAGAGCAAATTTTTACTACTGCTTTTTCAGGTGTTAAACTTCATTGATTTTTATTAACGGTATGTTGCTCATACAATTGATTTGGATTCTTCACCACTTAGAAGTAAGCAACTCTGAGTTTCCATAATGGATACAGTTGGATGCTGTCAGTGAAGACAATGTAGCTTTATACAGGTACACAGACAGGTACTGTATGACCCAGAGCTATAGGTATTAATTTAGTATTAAACAAATATCTACTCATTCTGATCTTAGAATTAGGGAGATGCTGATGGACACAAGATGTGCCTGCCATTCCAATGCTGAATGTTGAAAGCTGGGTTTGTTCTGGAACCGGCACTGTACCATTGATGCCAGGATGAGTCAGTATTTTCAAAGTTACCATAAGGCAGTATGTTAATGCCACAATAATTTTCTAACCTTAAAGCAGGAAATAATTATGGTATCTCATAAATGAGTGGTAAATATTTGCTCTTAAACAATGTTCTGTTTAATAAATTATATACCATAGAAGTAAAATGTCAAATAAAATGAAAGCTTCTGCCTATTACTGGTTAATAAATATTTCTTTGTGCTCTCTGTAAGAGTAAAAGTAGTATACTGACCATTTTTCTTGTTTAGATACTTAGATTCTGTATATTTGAAAACTTATTCCTGCATTTTAACCTTAATGTGTTATCTCTTCTGTTTTAAACTGCTTTGAAGTTGTCGCAGAATGTTAGTGCATAGTTATGTTTCAGATAAGATGTGGATAAAATTCAGCACAGGATAAAGTGATTCTAACAGATAGTTTGGAAATTATATTAGGACTACATAAGAAAAATGTAAATCATCATTATTATTAATAGGAAACAGATTTAATAAAGAAAGAAAAATGAAGAAGTGTTATATGGCCAATTACAAACTGCAAGATAGCCAAACTGGATAGTAAAGTTAAATTTACCACCTGGAAAGCAACCAAAGACAATTCAAGATCTTATTCAATGTAAAGCTTTGTGTTACTTCATTTAATCAAGGTATAGGAAAAAATAATGTACAGAGGAAAACTTTCCATGTGAGAAGCTGATACCTGACTGGAAAATTATTGCTAATTTTCAGTTTACAGGTAGAAGAAAAAAAGCAGAACAGAATGTGATTTCACCACAACTGTAAAATCCGATGCATATAGGACAAAATCTCTGAGAAGATGAGAGTGGCAGGAATAACAAGGGTGGTAAGCTTTATCAGAAGAGACATGCAGAAGGAAATATGGTTGCTATAGAGGTTTTGGATAATACACAAAAAATAGATAAATAAATAAGTGTCCCTTATGAAACTGTTAGGACTAGAACTGTATAATAATGGTACCATCGGAAGCTTGGGTGGAACCCCCACCATCAAGATGCTGTGGATCCACAATGGTGATATAGTCTTCTTTTTTAAAAAAATATTTTTCTCTCTCTCCTCCTCCAACTTTCTCTTTGTCTCTCTTTTTCTTTTTTACTGACTAGATCTAAGTAGAAGCGGGCGGCACAGGACTTGTTTATCCAGTTGATGTGTTCAGTTACAAGTTGTTGCCATTGAGCTATTATGTCATACCGTATGTTTTGTGTGAGTTGTTGTATCTTATCATGTTTAGCATTTTGTATTTTATATTTTGTATTAATAAATCATAAAATTTTTTGGCTGGTGATGTTGCAGCATAATTCAGTCCAAGGGTATCACGAACTTGGTCGTTGGTTGCAAGGAGAGGGAGGTTGTTCTAAATTACTCCCTTTCAGGTTGTGCCAGATGTTTATTGGTAGTATGTAGAATTTTATGTGATTTCTGGTCTTTTTACCTTGTGGAATTAAGCAAGTGGTGAAGAGTGCTTTCTTTTTACCTCTTGTCTTCGTCTGTGTGTTATATAGTGCCACAGAACTGGGTTAGGTGCAGAAGCTGTTGATTGTTGAGCTTATCAACTTTCTTATGAGATAAACTGGAATATTTGGGGTTTCATTTTTCTTCTGTTCTAAACCATTTGTATCATTGTTTATTGTTATCAGAATTTTCCTTATCTTCTACTTTTTCCCCTTCATTGCAGAACTATCAATTTTTTTTCCTGTTCTACACAGTCTGAACTCCTTCCTTTTATACTTTTTCAACTTTGTCTGTATGAGGCCATTTTAGTGATTTCCCCCATGCTATTTTTAACACCATCGTTATCACTGCTCAGAATGATTCTGAAGAAAAGTTGAACCTTAAGTTATAGCAGTATAGGAGGCAATTCATGATGCCTGCCACTTGTCACTACAAAATCAGCTTTAGAACAGATTCTAAGAGAAGAATTTGACACTGAAAAATCTCATACCAGCTAAAAAACCCTTCTACCAGCTAAAGAATTATCTCTTACTGTTGCTGACGTCCCTTGCCTAACCAAGGAAAAGCTGTGGCCCAAGTATATTGTCATTCAAAGACTTAAGAATTTGTGTTTCAAGACTAAATTCTAAATGTAACCAGTTCCCCATTTCCTCTAAATGCCCTTTCTTAGCTAGTGATATTGTTGGTGTTCCGTAACTGTTTAATTTGGTCATTGTGTCATTTGAAATACTTGAAATTCCATTCTTCTCTCTCATATCTTTTCTTTTTTTCATAATGACTAATGAAGGGATTATTTTATATTGACAAGATTCCCCCAGTGATAAAAAGCTCAAGCCTCTGTCTGGCTTTGGAGCTCCCTCCGCTCCAAATCTTAGTCCTTGAGAGACTTCTGGCACTTTTACTGTTGCTGCTCTCTCATTTTAAAAAGAAACATTCTAAGGAAAAATAGTCTTCATTTCTCTCTCTGACCTGACATTGCCTGTCTTCTCACCCCAGCTCCCCATGCTAGACAGCCTTACTCATATCCATCTATTTCTATTCAAGAGACACATCAAAGCTTCTCCTTCCCTTTTCCTTTTCTTCCTTCCCTCAAGAGTTATAAAGAAATGTAGTGAAAAGTAAATGCATGATTAAGTAAACATTCAGATGACATAACAATTACCCTGAAGGAAAGTAACACAAAGAAAGAAATTTGAAAGAACTATCATCCCTACCAGCAGTCAGTGACAGGTAGTGATCAGGGAAACACTAGTTCCTTTGAGGCAGTCAACCCAGTATATGACAAGGATTTCTGGATAAACATTATAAGTTTGCTTCTGTGATTGTTACTTATGAAGGCTACATTTCATAGATGACCAGTTTGCTGACCAACCTCTATTATATCCCTTCTGCCATTCAATCTGCCATTTTAACATTAGCTACTCTCTTTAGAAATTTTAAAGAGACATTGTAGTGGGATGAAGAGGACTACTTTTTTTCCTAAGTTGTTTTAACTGAATATAAGTAAACAAGAAGCCAGAACCTGAGACCTTCTATTTGTGCACCTTAGAGTTGACTTGTCCAAAACTCTTACATTGCAAACAAAGAGGTTGCTTGTTTTGTTGATGACAGGATGGGAATTAAATCAATCTGAGATTGTACTTGAACAGAAATTCCTGGACTGCTTAAAAAATGCTTACATTTTGGTTTTGCTCTAACCTGGAATGAACCAGGCATGAAGACATAGTTTAGGAAGTGTCTCACATATTCCTTCAAGTCACTTGCCTCTGAGATCCAACCTTGCGTTCAAGAAAAGTTACCAAAAACATTAGACATAACCAGAAAAGATTTGTTGAAATGAAAGAAAAGTCATTCATGTTATCCCATGCAACTAAGTGAGAAGACTGTATTTTTTATTTTTTCACTCCTTTTTTCCAGAGCAACAAGGACACCTGTGATGGGTTGGTCCCAGCTGGCAACGAAACTGACACCAAGTCTCTCTGACTCCCCCTTTTCAGTGGGACAGGGGAAGAAGAAAAAGAACAGGAATGAGAAACCTTTTGGATCAAGATGGAGACAGGAAGATCACTTACCAAGTACCATTGTGAGCGACAGACTTGATTTGGAGTAAATTAATTTATTGACAACCAAAACAAATATGTAATTCATAGAATCATAGAATCATAGAATGGTTTGGGTTGGAAGGGACCTTAANCCCAGAGCCTTCTCTTCTCCAAGCTGAACAATTTCCAACTCTTTCAGCCTGTCCTCATAGGGGAGGTGTTCTAGCCCTTTGATTAATTTTGTGGCTCTCCTCTGGACTCTCTCCAACAGGTCCATGTCTTTTTTATGTGGGGGCCCCACATCTGAACACAGTACTCCAGATGGGGTCTCATGAAAGCAGATTAGAGGGGGAGAATCACCTCCCTTGACCTGCTGCTAATGCTTCTCTTGATGCAGCCCGGCACACGGTTGGCTTTCTGCGCAGCAAGCGCATTGGAAAGGAAAGAACAATAAACCAAACATTTACACACTTAGTGAAAATAATTTTCCTGCCCTTTTCCATGCTCAACTCCACTCCAAATTCCTCTTCTTCCTCCTTCTTACTACTGTGGGTTATACTCAGTCTCTTCAGCAAAGCAATGCACCACAGAAGTTTGTTGTTGGAGGAGAGTTATGGTCAGTACATAGTGGTTTCCCTCTCCAGATCCTTACTTCTCACTTTTTTCCTCTACTCTGGTGTGGGCTCTCCACAAGCTGCAGCCTCTTCAGGGCTGTGCCTGTTCTTCTGTGGAGCATCTTCTCCTCCTCTGACCTTGGTGTTGCCTTTATTGTTTCTTGCTCAGAATACTGAATAAAGAAATCCACCATAAAATGAAGACAAATAGGATATTTTAGAATTTTGCAGTGGGAATGTTTCAAGTAGACCCTCTGTTGTGGTGCATGTGAGGGCACATCTTTTTGAACACTGTCTCAAATATGACTTGTGTATAACAAACTCATCTTACAGAATAACATGATGTCTTTCTTTTCCTAAGGAAATATTTAGGCTAATTGTCTGGTCAAAATGCTTGAAGACCCACGCACTTCTGTACAATTGCCTGTGTTTTTTCTATGTACTGCTTATTTCTGAGGACTACCAAAAGTCTAGTCTGATGAAGAAGGTAAAGTGGCTAACAAAAAAAACCAAAAAAAAACCAAAAAGCCTACATGTATATGTTTCCAGAGCAGACATTGATATTACTGCTGGCAACTACTGATCAGTAGGAAAAGTGTAAAGAAAACAAAAGTCATCCATCTGCTTCATCCATCTGCTGAGAAAACGAACTGTGTTAACATTAGCAGGTCTGTCTCTATAATTGTGTTCTATGTACGTCTCCATGACAAATGTCTCTAGATACATACATTGTTTAACTTTATAGTTAACCATAACAAACAGTATTCAGTTTACCAAATTCAAAAAGCTCTAAGGTTGTTATTTTTTGAAACAAACAAATCACAGAGCCTGAATTCCCAGATGTCTCTTTAAAGTTCATGATGATAAATCAGCGACTCTTTAATGTGTTCAATAAAAGAGTTTGGTTTAGTATTAGACATACTTGATAATTTATGCTTCATATTGTTTTGACTGAGGATTTTGGCACAATGTGTCACTTTTGCTTCTCTGTATTTGCTTATCTTCTATTTAAATGTTGATATACCTTTCAAAAGTGAAAGCAATAAAGCTGGGCTGTAAACTTCACGTAAAAAAAAGTATTTTCTCTGTGGAGGCTATTGATGAAGAAAGCAGTTTTCTTGAAATTCCATATTAGAAGTGTCAATCACAGACACAGAAAGTGAGGGAGACTCCTGAAGAATTTTGTTCAATATTCTTTATTTTTCAGTATTCTATATTTTACTTATGGAGTAAGAGCCTTAGAAAGGGAACAACTTTTCTAGTTAGCCAAATCCCATCCAGAGGCAGGAGCAGCCTATGTCTATCAGCTCCTTCTCTGATGTATGATGAGATCTCCAACTCACACCACCCATTCAGCATTTGTAGAATCCACACAATGCTCAATATCCTGTCCATGCGCACAGTGCTGTTGTGTAAGCTCAGTAGGTCCTGTGCTTTCACAGGATTGTCAGCAATATTGCATATGTTATTTCTGCTGCTGCACATGCATAACAAATCCCTTCAGAATTTTTTCCCTTGCTGGGTCCAAGAAGTATGCTGGAAAAGTTAAAGACAAAGATCAGATCACCATCACCAATATCATTGCAACAGCTTTCTCCTGGCAGTCTCCTTTCCCCAATATTTTGCATACCTGATCAGAATGAACTCCAGGCCAGGAGGCTTTTGTTTGTTTGGGTTTTTTTCATTAGTGCAAGTAACGCTTGACACATACACAGCTTTAGAATTCTATTGGGTCACTTTTTAAACCTTTACTCATATACTGAGTACTAAGAAGTATTTTTTTAAAAAAACCAACAATCTACAATATTGATGAAATTATGTAAACATTGCCTTAATTTTTAAGAGAAAATTACCTAAGCTTTGTGATAAGATTTTTCTGCTGTAAAACTAAAAATAATTAAAAAATATTTTTTTAACTATAGAAAATTATTATTGTGTAATATATCTAAATTAATCTACTAAGTGCCCTCATCAGTGATAGACAAGTGTAGGGCAGTGATGGTGGAGGGGAGGCAGCTGACAGACTCTTTGGGGTTGCCATTGTGCTTTTGCAAAAGGTAGACAAAACTTTTCCCTGTTCAAAGCCCTAATTACAAGACCTTTTTTCAGATCAGTTGAAAGAGTTGCAGTTCTCTGAGAAAAATCTCTGCATTTTGCTACAGAAATTGCATTTAAATTAAGTGTTTCACCTTATTGCAGCGTTGAACTATCATTGCCACTTTTTACAGCAGTGATTTGGTTTGGTAGTCCCTGTAAAGATCCTTCATTGTAATCTGTTGTAGGGAAACAGAAAGAAACACGCCTTCTTTTTCTTGTCTCTTACACAGAATTCCAATTAGTAGGTGAAACAAATAGGTTCCACATTTCCACATCATGTTGTCAGTGTCTATCCCCACTGAGGTGATGCCACATGTGGACAACAGTGATGTTGTCTTGTGCCTGATTCACCAAAGAAAAAGACATAGAGGTGGTTTAGTAAATATGTTAACATTTCATTTTAATAAAGTGTGAATTCTTCTTTTTGAATTATGGTGAATAAGCAATATTTTTGAAACTTGAGCCAGTGTTGGTTAACATCCGAAAACGGGAGTGTTGTGCAGGTGGTAAGAAAATGTGGTGCCTATTTTTTAAGAAGTACTGTTATTAAAAACAATCAGCAGCAATCAATATAATCTTCTATCAGAGGTTACAAAAGAAGCAATCATCTCCTTCTTTCTCAACTTTATATATGAGGATTTCATATATAATATGTATAACTTTGCTTAAAAATCTAAACCCATATAATTTTAAAAGTCATAGTTATACAAGTCTTTTTAATAAGGAATGTTTGAGACTTTGTTATTTCAAAGATTTAAATAAAATAGTTTATTTTAAGCAGCTAGTTGTGAAACCCAATCTTCTCTCTTGTTTTTCAAGTTCATGGTATATAAAAGAGGAAATGAATTAATAGTCTATTATGTACATTTTGGCTTCCTTATAAGCTGCCACTGTAAATAGTCTCATATATGGATAAGACCTCTTTCTGTGTTGTATTGTCAATGTAAAGGAGCATTTCAATATGTGAAAATTTCATTTACTCCCAACTGGAGGCCCTCTGTACTGACAGCACAATATAGTTGGAATTCAAATCCAGAGTATTTTAGCTGTATGGGTAAGAGTGGGTTCAATAAAACTTTAAAAGAAAATTACACCAAAAAGACTTTTTTTGCTTGACGTGTTTGTTGTATTTTGAAACTTGAGAGATTACTAGTTTGTGATATTTTTCCAGACTTGTTTATGGCTTTAGTAGTTGCTATTCCTCATAACATTTATAACTGTATGGAAAAATATTCTGAGTTGCAAGTATTTATCATTTCAAAACTCAAACCAATCTGTCACCAGTAGTTACAGGGAAAATTACTTTATTTGTGAAACTTACAGAAGAGTCCTGTAGCAAGAAATATAGTATTTTCTGGTCACTTAGACTGACGCTTTGGCAAAAAAAAGAATAGCACTAAAAGGAGAAAATGAGATTATTGCAGTTACACTTGATTCTCAAGAAAGCACACTTCTCTTTCATTGTAAGTAACACTACCAATTGATTGTCATTCATTATTACAGACAAATTTAACTTCTTTGCTCTTGTCTTCCTGTATTGTTTAGATGAAGAGCACTAGGAAAGCTATGTATAATCTTTCAACTATGTGAATGTATGTGCAAACTTTATGACTGTGAAAGCAAATAAATCAATGTTTAGGAAGCTGAGAATAAAAGACTGAAGCCATTTATGGTGACTTGCACTAAGCAATTTACTTTATGCTTAGCATTGTTTAGCTAAGCTAATCATGGAATATTAACCTTTAAAAATGTATATTGCAAACTATGTTGACCCCATTCTTGGTTTTTAATGCTTTTAGCTCTGTAAACAACATTTGACATTTACAAATAGTACTGTCATGGACAAATGTTTCCTCTTCCTTTTTTTGAGGAAGGACTTGAAGACTGGCAGCAGTCCAGTCTTTTTTATGATGGCATAATTATAAAGATCATTAGAAGTTAAATGTTTAACACTGAAAAATATTAGGGAAGTATTCAAATTTTTGCAGTGGCCACTGTCTCCTAATTTTTATTTTTTTTAAAAGACTTTAAAGAATAAATGTGATAAAAACTGTTTCTAGCGTGTATTCTGATCCTAAATCCTAGTAGCACTGAATTGCATGCATAGGAATGAACCTCCAAGCAGTCCTATTGCTTTTGCTGTGATGCCTTATACGCCTATACATACTTCTGATCTTTGCCTCTGGGTAGTATAAATTTTCACTATTGAGAATGAAAAAGAAATAACAACAATTCATTATAGATTCAGTGTTTACTATTCAAATTTTCTAGTACCTTTCTTAACAGGAGTTCTGAGGAACAAAGAGTCAATCTTAAATTAGTCTGCCGTGCTTTTTTAAGCATGGGTCTGAGCACTCCTTCTGCTCCATAAATTTATTTGAAGAATCTACAAAAGCCATTTAAGAAAGTTCAAACATGTTAATGCAGCAACTTGCATGCATGAAGTTCCAGACATTAAAAGAATATGAGAGAAAATAATAAAAAAATTACCATTGAAAAGAAGGAGAATTTATGGGACAGGCTCTGCAGCACTGCTAATACTTGACAGTAGTACGAAAGTGCTATAGAACTCTTTTCATGTAATACAAAACCTGTCAATGACATTTAATGTTTATTTTAGCTTCACAAGTTTTAACATCTCAAAGCGTGTGAGCTGTATTTAGATGGCATATACCTTGAAATTAAAAAAAAAAAGTGTTTCATACTCACCCATGTTTACTCTTCTATTAAAAAACAAAAACTGTTGGAGTAATCTGAAGAAAGTCAGATATGTAATGAGACCTTGGGGACACCAAGTGAGAAGCACATGTCAGGTAAATTACCACCTCAAAACTTGATTATTTTTTTTGTATAAAGGTTAAAGACACTGGGTTTTGAGAGATTTTGCCACTGCCAGATGCAAGTTCTCTTTTTAGATACCTAACTCAATGGAGCTTTTGAGGATATAATTAAGTCATTTTTTTCTCGAGTAGCATCAAATCCAAACTAGAAGTGGGTCAGGGCAGAAAATGGCAATAGTTTCATTCCTATACCACATATTAATCATAACTAAATTTTTAGGGAAAAGGGGGGGTTACTGCAGCTTAAATTCCATTTTTAGAGTTTCTTGTTGCTTCAGGCAGGCTTCTGGTTTGAAGAACGGCTGTTAAGACACAGCATTGAATTTAGAAATGCAATATTTGCCCCTGTTAGGAGATGTTGCTGTTGCATCCACACAGCTTGGCAGAAATTGTAAAGCTAAGCTCTAG
>VZTO01011769.1:1224-14831 GCA_013400615.1 Syrrhaptes paradoxus
AAGGGCTGGATCAAAGATATTTGGAAAGCTCAGACCTTGCCAGCTGCTTCCTTGGCTTGACTGAGAAGCATATCTACCCTTTTGGCATACACTATTGGCTTTGAAGCCAGTCACCTGCAGAGCTATTCAATAGCTCGCAGTGTAGAATCACTGATAGCCATGGGTGGGACACAGCTAGGAGCTGGAGAGGAATTTGAGGCAGTGAGGGTGAGGGAACACAAGGTATTTCATGACAAAGAAGTGGAGCAAATGAATATGAAGAGGTAAAAAAAAAGTAACATTATAGTAAATACTGATGACACACAATTGTAAAAGCAGCCTTCTGGTCTAGACCTGAAGTTCCTGAAGGCAAGTCCTTGTGCAGGCTGACCACCTTGTGCTGTGTAGACATGGTCCATATCTCTGCTGGAACCTTTTTTCAGTTGTTACACATCCAGACTGCCTGCATGTTCTTCTTGTCTTGTACATTAATAGAAGGGGGATATACAACACTAAGAGTTTCTTGCCACTACATATAATGTATGAAAGTGGTGGTTAAAGTCAGCATAGGTGGATTTGCACAGGCAATCACCTCAAATCTGCCAGTTACAAGAAACTTCATCCACAGTTCTGGATTTTTGATGACTGTTGATTCCTCACAAGAGTGTGAAGAGTCTGAGAAAAGACCTAGATGATGAGCTTAGTGCTACTACATTGACACCAGTACTCTTTAGTAGATCTCAGTGATGTAGAAGGAGTACTGCAGGTAGCTTTAGAGATATTTTCTGAGGCAGGTTTAGGAAAGCTGTCTGGAGGTGTGTCTCAAATTTAATTAAGTCTAGAGCCTTCTGGACAAGAAACACTCACTGTATGATAGTACATCTTGGGAGAGACTCTGATTGACAGGGCACAATTGGCAGGGAAAAGGCTTCCTGATAGCTTTTAGTTACAGAATTTAACAGCATCTAAACTGTATTTTCTAATATTTCTGTGGGTTTGGAGAAGAAATTTGGCCAAACTGGCAGTTTTGGCAAATTAAAAGAAATCTCTGTAGTCTGGATATAATGTCTGGTTTGTAAAACATGACACATTTAGCTTTTACAGTATGCAAACTTTTGCCTTTTTGGACTGGATAAGTATGATATGTTTTCCCAAATTATATTATTTCAAAGCAACCAACATTAAATGTGCTAGGATAATACAAATACATAGTGCATTTTTAAACACTTCATTCTAAATTGAATTGTTGTACTTAGTAAAACTGCACCTAAAATTATCTAAAAGTATCATAAATAGTAAACTAAAAGCTTAGATAGATGCCTTTTTCTTTGTAAAAGAGGTTACGTAAAATTCTGTAGCTGAGAATAATACTTCACAGTGACAGCATTGAATAGGCAACAACTCCAGTTCCATTCAAGTTAGCAGTGATATTATGAGTGATGTTCTAGTATTAGAGAAACTTTTCCTCACAATTTCAAAACCAGATCTAACAAGGTCCTTTTGGATGATAAATCGTTGCATATTCCTTCAATGGCTAGTGATAAATACAGTTCAGTTTCTTGTCTAGGTTTTTTTACTTGTAGGAAACCATGTCTAAAGCCCCCTTAGATGTTTATCAGGCTTTTGAATTATATTTCCTTTTTGAGTTTTGATTTTGGATTGATAAACAAAATAATCACAGTTATTATTTTCCATAAAACGAGATGCTTTTGCAGATTGTCCAACATTTCTTTATTTTTTCCACTACCTCAACTTCACTTTTCAGCCTTTCATATCCCTCAATGCCCTTTACCCAGCAATATCTTAATATTATTTATACTATTTTGTATTCCAAATCACTTTTTTTTTGCATGTAAACCTTTTACTAGTTCTAGGTTTTTCAGATGGAAAAAAAAATTGAAGGTTTTTTTTTTCCTGGAGCAGTNTTTATTGACTTTTAATCATATGAAATTGTCCAGATAATACTATTCCCCTTCAGAAAGCTCTTCTCAAATCTGAGTAAAAATACTGTTTTGCCTTAAAAACATATAATTCAGTTCTTTGCTTCAAATTATTCATATTTCATACTTGAGCTCTGATTCACATGAAGTTACAGGAACAAAGACTCCTCCCTTAGTAACAGAGATATATATTCAGTGTCTTTTTCTAAGAAAGGGGAACTGACATCTACTGTCCAAAGAAAAGACCTCTAAAAGGAGGAGAGGTCATAAAGCTGAAGTTGAATTTCTATTCCCATTCAACTGACACAACTTTTTAATTTAAACAAGATGTAGCAAAGAAGGTAATAAATGTTTAATATTTAATTCAATCACTTTAAGCAAATTTCCTGTTGTAGTGCAAGATGTGTCTTTAACGCTGGTACAAACATCTTGGAGTTCTTCAGTGAGTGATATCAGAAGAGTTCACTTTCTTGCACAGTGCTGATGTAAAGGATCTGGAAAGAGAGACTTATAAGATAAGACGTGTGTTCTAACAGTGGGTGTATTTATGCCCAGCTGCTGAAAAGTGGAAAGGTTTTACTTTGCTGCTTCTGCAACTGGACCCTTCCAGCCTCTCCCTTCTTTCTTGGTGTTCAGCATATGGTGTATCTGTTGCTGTTACATCTGCTCTCATCATAAGATCATATCCAAAACAGGACTGAAAAACAGAGGATACCAGCTGAAGGAGGTTATTCTGCAGAGAAATCCTGTGTTTGGAGAAAACAGTAAATTTTGAGCCAGGCATGAATCTTTCTGTACTGTAGTTGATCTGAGGAGTGACTCTGCAGCTCATGTTGTCTTGGGTTTTTGTTGTTGGTAGAGTTTGTTGATTTTCTGGGGTTTTTTTGGGNCCTGGAGCAGTTTACTTCTATAAACACACTTTAACTGCAAGAGAATCTGAGAATAATCTATTTTATAGTATCTTCTATAAATAAAATCTTCTATCAGATAATAGTTTTTTTGTTCATGCTTCTTAATCTATTTCATGTTTTCCACAGGATAACAGACCAGTTTAAACTGTATCCACCTCAACTTTTTNTAATACATGATGGTAAATTATTTATTGTCTATTCATGCAGTTCTCAAAGTTGAGGTAGGAGGACTTTGGACACAGTGGGGACCCACATGGAAGTATAAGGTACAGATATGAAGGATCTACTCCTTCAACAGAGGAGATTCATCATTGATCATTAGCTGGGTACACAAAGGAACATGCTTCCCAATCCAGGACATACATATATCACAATTAAAGCTACAGGCACTGTAAGTTACTGGAAAAGATACTGCTAGAGGTGAGGAGACCCCCCAGGTAAGTTTGACATGAAGCATGACAAACACATATTTTGCCACAGGCTCCAAGAGGGACAATCTGGATGAAAGCCCACAGTGTCACAAACCTGTCTGCCAAAAGGCAAACCTTTATAGCACAAGGGTCCAGTACTGCCCTCATGAACTGGGCAGGCTCAGCAGGAATACAGCAGCTTCTGAACTTTGACAGGACCATAGAAGAGTGAAAGTATCATGCAACATAATCATTGTTTCCCTATGGAGAGACAAAACAGCACCTGGAACTGGTAGTGACCCATGAAATGAAAAATATGTAAAGTAGTTGGATGGGATTTTTTGTTTTGTTTTTCTAACTTTTTTTTTTAAGAATTAGAACTGTTGCAATTTCCTCTTGATTTCTTTTAGAGTAATATCTGCCAATCTGGTGACTAAGGAGAGTCTTGTAGCACGAGGACTCCTCACATCTCCTTTCTCTCTGCCCTTGCCCTTCAATTCCCCTCCTAAATCAGTTTAACAGTGTTTAGTGCAATGATAATTTCTTTTTTGTAGGAGTGTCTAGCCCTACCCTACTTTAGACCAGTTCAAGGGGTTTCTAAAACTACAAACATCACACAACAGTGATAGTCCATTATGGCTATATAAACTACAGCCTACAAACCATACAAGCAGTGGCCTTTATGTGCGTGGCTTTACAACACAGCGTACACCAGCTCCTGCCCGTTCAGCATCTTAAAGATTGATAGTTTTTATATGAACCAAGCAATTACCAGAAGTGCTAAACTAACTGCTCTGTGGAATAGAGCTCTTTATTATCTAAGTGTGCAGTAAAGGTAGGAGCTTTGTCACAGCAATTTATTTGTGTACCTCAATCTCTGCTCATGTAGGTTTAAAATTATAAACTTAATTGACAGTTACCAGTATCTTAAACTTTTCCAACAGCTGAGAAGTTATTTAAATTAAAAAAAAAAAAAGGTAAAGCAAAGACAGGGTCACAAACACCATTCTTCTGGAGAGAGCAAAAACATTTTGCACAGTCTGGGGCCTTGTTTTAAATTTGACAGTCTTGAATGCAGCAGTATTATAAACAACATTATGCACATAAAAACATTAGAAACTTTACAATTACTGAAAGTTTGCAATATACCTGTGAGGAGGGTATTATTATGTGAATGAACAAGTAACACACAGAGAAGCTGAGGCAAAAAGAGTTAAGCAAGTTGATCAAGTTCACAAAAGAATTCTGTTGCAAAATAAGAACAGAACTCAATCTTACAATTTGCAGTCTGTCTCTCCCCCCTAAAAGCATTGTTCTTCCCCTTCAGGTTGTTATTTAGGAATATAGTAGCTACCTTGTTAATTCTCTCACCCCTGACACAGACCATATTTCTGCATTAAATTGTGTGCTTTTGCAAACAAGAAAGACTTAATAACACACAGAACTGTGGAAATGAACAAAACCAAAGGAGCTTACCCAAATCCAGAAAACAAGCGACAGAAGAGGAAGAAGCCATAGCCCTGGACAAATGATGAAAGGAAGGCAAAGAATCCATTGACAGACATGCATATCAGGAGTGACTGTCTCCTTCCCACTTTGTCTGCCAAGCCTCCCCAGAAGAACGCCCCCACCATCATCCCAAGGTACACTATGCTACCTGCAATACACACAAAGAAAAATTGTTCTGTGAGCTACAGAACTGTCCACAATTGACCACACCAAAAATAGTCATTCTCCTATATTTACAAAACAAACAGTATAGAGATTAATTTCTCCTTTCTCAGTGAATAGAAATTATATGCATATATTTGTAAATTTATCTAGGAAGAACAGATAGCCCATTGAGTATTTGTCATCTGTTAGCAGACACACTGAAGCTTAATATAATTATTAAACAAAGTCCCTCTAGCTAAACCAGTTAAAATACAGGCAAGTAAGACTGAATGGGAGAAAGAATGACACCATTTCCTGAGTAATAAATTGCATTCATGTTAAATACTGCAAAAAGTAAAATTTTCCCTACAGAAACAAATTCTCTGAACATCTCTAGAATATATACAGTCCTGTAGGGGATTAGTCACTGGAAGTAAGATATGCTAAGTCTAAAGGAAGCTGATTATGAAATAGACATTTTCCAGTTGAGATCTATAGAATCAAAGATGTAGAGCTTGACTGTCTTTTTTTCCTGCCTTCTATTTCAGTGTACTGCTTTATTTAAAAAGGCACTGTCCTGTATATAGAAAAGCACTGGAATGTTTTGTGTTTGTTTTTTTTCCCAAATAATTTTGAACAGTTACATTATAGTGTAGCTACATACATTAAAATGAGATAGGCAAAAATTGTTTTGGGGTGATTTTTTTTTAAAGTTACTGATGTTTTCAAAGTGCAGTACTTTCCCAGAGAAAGATAAATTGAAATTTTTAACACTTTGACCATTCACAACTTGTCATATTATACTTTATTTTCCAAGGACAAACACTCTGTGGGACACTTAGCAAAGATGCACAACACTTTGAGCAAAAGTTTTTCCCAAGCTTTCGATAGAACCAACCATGTTTGTGTTTTGTTTCATAAATGTATTATTCTTTTTTCCACCTACTTTCTTAAGGAGTTTCCCAAATTAGGTTTCATCTCTCTAGAAGTTGCTACCACCTTATATGTCTACTATGGAGCAGGAGTTAAATATAGAGTAGCTAGAGACGGCTAAAATACTAGCAATCCTTGTCCTGTGTCTCTTTTTGATCAGCCACAATAAGCATTGAATTCTCTGACAATTCTGCTCGGCTATAATTGCTGTTGTGTAAAATTCTGGTCTCCAAAAGAATCACCTCTTCCCTGCAGCAAGTAGTTGGAAGGGAAAGAAAGCTGAAAAAAAATACTCAAATGTCAGGGCTTGGTAAACTGCTTATCAACATAGAGGTCACTCATCAGTATTTCCATGCTTGGAATTCCATATGTTAACATCTGAAGTGCTGAAAACTCCAGGGTCTCATGCACACCAAAATGTCCCTGTTCCCCTTCATGTTTTGTACAAATAGTTTCCACTGTTACTTCCTAATAAGACTTTATTTTAAAATGTTTGATAGAACACACATTGTGTTAAATGTATGTCAGCAAGTTACAGAGTTGTATTTTATTTAGGTGAGTATTCTGTTTATATTACATTTATCACAACTAAACACCTGTGTGTGTTTTCACATTGGATGCCTCAGTGATACACAGATGTTGGACCACAGACCCTGAAGGCTTTCTTATATCTTAGAAATTTTTACAAAAAAAATGTTTTTTATGTTTCAAATATTGAATAAAAAGCAATAGTATGAAGATAATCAATATGAATTAGTTGCCCTTAAATTCAATTATCCTTACAATTATCCTTCAATTATCCCAAATTCAACTGTCCTTAGAGAGTAGCCACCATTGGAGCAGTAATTTTATAATTTGAGCTGTCCTCTACTATGAAAGATTTTTAAAATCATGTGGAAAAACTCTTCCAAGTGTAACAGTAAAAGGTTCATGTTTCATATCTAGTCAAGAAAATGTATTGAAAATTTTCCTCTTCTGAGAAGCAGTGAGGCATAGTAATTTAGAAATACGAATGAGCATGGAACAGCCAGAATGTACCACAAAAGAAACAGACATAATACATTAAAACACAGACCAAATTTCTACCTCTTGTATTTTTTATTCCCTGCATGATTCAGACAACTTCTGAAAGCAAAGACCAGTGCTTGTGCAAGGTACAATGTAAACTCAAACATATGTGTATATATACACCTCGTATACAGAAGCAGTACCTAGAGTAGATTATTCTTGGTCTATTCCTATCTCAACTTCCTTATTGAAGAGAAAGCAACCTATAACAACCTCTGCTTCAAATAATTAATTCCACATGATTCAGTTTTCTGGACCAAAAAAAAAAAATATCTGTCAGTCCTCAACCTGGGCAACATGAAGGAGAGGAAAACAGCTATCCTCTTTGCCATTGATTGTGACCAATACCAGCAAATCAGACTTCTGCAGCTGCATTTTTAGCCAACATAAAATAAAAACAGAGTATTTCTGTGAGGACAGATTTAGATTAGCTATTACGAATAAATTCTTTACCGTGAGGGTGGTGAGGCACTGGAACAGGTTGCCCAGAGGAGTTGTGGATGCCCCATCCCTGGAGGTGTCCAAGGCCAGGCTGGATGAGGCTTTGAGCAACCTGGTCAAGTGGGAGGTGTCCCTGCCCATGGCAGGGGGGTTGGAACTAGATAATCTTTAAGGTCTCTTCCAACCCAAACCATTCTATGATTCTGTGACAGGATGACAGATCCATTGGCGTTCATCACAGAAGCATTCACCATCTCTTTACTTAAGAAAGACCAACAAGTTCCTTAAGAACAACAGTTAAATATCTTCTCAAAACAAATTTTGTCAGTGGATATTTTCTAACTATTACTGGGATGTTAGTCTTTCATCAAAGGATATCGATGAGAATGTAGGTAAATACAGTATTTCCAGAATTCCTAAGACATCTCTGTTCTCTTTCCTCTTAGCCCAGGAAGGACAGATACTACAATATTCTCCTTGGTTTCGAGGTGTTTATCAACAGACCCTTATCAGATAGCTCCTTCATTCTGATCAGAAATTTTTGCTCCAATGATTTAGATTTTCCTGCGAATGTACACACAGCTCATACATTTTCTAGTCCTAAAGAGACAAATCTCGGTGAGTGGCTTGGCGTATTCACCCAATTGCTTTAAGACACCTCCCGTGGGCAAGGTTACTGTACTACACTTCAAGTAGACCAGTACTCATAAGCAGTTTGGAAACTCCATCCATCAGAACTGGCACTTGTTTATCAGTATTAATGGAAAGAACAGGGTAAAAACCAATTCAATAGCTGCATTGCTAGCAGACTGATTTCAAAAAGGCAAATAAAATTGTTAATTTTTACTCTCAAAGTGAAATTTCTTACATTCTTTCATACATAAACATTGTTGGGCTTTCCCACTCAACACACTAATCATAGCCTCATAGAATCATTAAGGTTGGAAAAGACCTCAAGGATCATCAAGTCCAACTGTCAACCCAACACCACCTAACTCACTAAACTATGTCCCTAAACACCATATTAGAAATGCTTAGAGAACATCACTTAAATATATTTGTGTTTCTTTATATAGATAATTTTGAAATATTTTATGGAAATAATATTAATTTTACCAAGTAGCTACTTCCCTCATGATACAAAGAAATATCAAAACATTTTGAATGATNCAACATGAAGGAGAGGAAAACAGCTATCCTCTTTGCCATTGATTGTGACCAATACCAGCAAATCAGACTTCTGCAGCTGCATTTTTAGCCAACATAAAATAAAAACAGAGTATTTCTGTGAGGACAGATTTAGATTAGCTATTACGAATAAATTCTTTACCGTGAGGGTGGTGAGGCACTGGAACAGGTTGCCCAGAGGAGTTGTGGATGCCCCATCCCTGGAGGTGTCCAAGGCCAGGCTGGATGAGGCTTTGAGCAACCTGGTCAAGTGGGAGGTGTCCCTGCCCATGGCAGGGGGGTTGGAACTAGATAATCTTTAAGGTCTCTTCCAACCCAAACCATTCTATGATTCTGTGACAGGATGACAGATCCATTGGCGTTCATCACAGAAGCATTCACCATCTCTTTACTTAAGAAAGACCAACAAGTTCCTTAAGAACAACAGTTAAATATCTTCTCAAAACAAATTTTGTCAGTGGATATTTTCTAACTATTACTGGGATGTTAGTCTTTCATCAAAGGATATCGATGAGAATGTAGGTAAATACAGTATTTCCAGAATTCCTAAGACATCTCTGTTCTCTTTCCTCTTAGCCCAGGAAGGACAGATACTACAATATTCTCCTTGGTTTCGAGGTGTTTATCAACAGACCCTTATCAGATAGCTCCTTCATTCTGATCAGAAATTTTTGCTCCAATGATTTAGATTTTCCTGCGAATGTACACGCAGCTCATACATTTTCTAGTCCTAAAGAGACAAATCTCGGTGAGTGGCTTGGCGTATTCACCCAATTGCTTTAAGACACCTCCCGTGGGCAAGGTTACTGTACTACACTTCAAGTAGACCAGTACTCATAAGCAGTTTGGAAACTCCATCCATCAGAACTGGCACTTGTTTATCAGTATTAATGGAAAGAACAGGGTAAAAAACAATTCAATAGCTGCATTGCTAGCAGACTGATTTCAAAAAGGCAAATAAAATTGTTAATTTTTACTCTCAAAGTGAAATTTCTTACATTCTTTCATACATAAACATTGTTGGGCTTTCCCACTCAACACACTAATCATAGCCTCATAGAATCATTAAGGTTGGAAAAGACCTCAAGGATCATCAAGTCCAACTGTCAACCCAACACCACCTAACTCACTAAACTATGTCCCTAAACACCATATTAGAAATGCTTAGAGAACATCACTTAAATATATTTGTGTTTCTTTATATAGATAATTTTGAAATATTTTATGGAAATAATATTAATTTTACCAAGTAGCTACTTCCCTCATGATACAAAGAAATATCAAAACATTTTGAATGATGAAAGAAAAAAGTCTCAAAATCCTGAGAGTTTAAAAACATGAACCTTGTTTTTGATGACAAGTCCTTTGGTCATAGTATTGTCCCTTGGCCTTTCTTATACCCATGTATTTCTAGAAAAATGCTCATAAACTGCTGCTAAAAATAGTACTCTCCTCCTATGAATAAACTGCTACAAAAAAGCTGCTCTTTGAGCTGCACCATTAGCTTATTCTTTCCTGTCATATTAACTTTGAATTTTTTCCTAATTGCCTTTTAGACCCTCCACAATCCCTCTCCCTCACCAAAGATCTGTATCTTTTCCATCTTTAACTTATAGCCCAGTATAACCCATTACAGCCCAGTGTGACCCCAGTATAGCCCAGTTTGATCCCAGTATAACCCAGTATTTCCCAGTGTGACCCCAGTATAGCTCAGTGTGATCCCAGTATAGCCCAGTATAGCCCAGTGATACATGTTTCAGTGTGTTTTTATGTCTTTCTTCTTTTTCATATTTTCTGTCTCTGTTTATACAGAATATGGGCTGCTTCCTTCAGCCCATAAAGGTAGTCCCATTTCCCTCAGCTTTCAGATAATGCCTTAGGATCTTTCCCCTCCACAGCAATATTCACAATAAGCCATAACAGTAACAAATGGCAAAAGAGAACTCAAACTATGAACAGTCAAAATATACTGAACAACCACCTAACAAATGCCACTGGTCAGAACATAAATCTCATGGGGAAAACACTGTAATTTTTTGTAAACATTTCATATATCACATATTACATTATTTATAACTTTGCATACATAAAAATGAAATATCCCATTGTTCCTTGCTCCCTTTTCTCATTACCTTTAAAAATGGGTCATCAAAACAATAATTGTATGGGTGTACATATACTTATGCAGATTTTAATGCAGCATATCAACCTGAAGGTGGTACTTCCTTTCTGAGCAGCTATTAGTGATCACAAAACTGGTTGCTTTTTTTTTTCTTTTTGGTACTGTACACTTGTTCCTCTAAAGAAGTTAGCTCACACAGCACAAAGCACACACTGATTTGACATCTAGCAAGATTCTAGAAATATATTTTTTAAAATAAAAATTTATTTTAAATTACAGAGACTACTGATGATATCTGTAACTAAGTCTTCAATTTTCTCCCCACAGTAATATGTAATCTCAAACTGTCATTTGGTGGAAAGGCACTGAGAAAAGGCAAGTGGCAGCTGAAAAGGAACTCGTACCATGCTAAAAGGCATACTTTCGTCTGTTGTTCTTCTACCAAGTTTTAACAACCCGTCTTCTTTCCACAGCAGAAATTATACATACTTCAATGATTTTCCTCGAGCTCTTCCCTGGCATCCCTGTCTTCACATGTTTGTTCGCAGGTTGTTGCCTGCTGTGTTCCATTTCCCTCTTGGTTGAGATAAATGTTGCAGTAGTTCAGTCCTGNAGCTGGTATATGCTGTTTGCTGTGGAGATTAAAACTTTAAGAAGGTATTTCATGTTTATTTTGGTTTAATGGGTTAGGTGGTGTTGGGTTGATGGCTGGACTTGATGATCTTTGAGGTCTTTTCCAACCTTAATGATTCTATGATTCTATGATACAAAATACACACTTGCACACTCTTCAGATGAGGGGACGTGACTTTGGAATTGGTTTACACCATGCACACACTTCATCTACCAGCTGGCTAGATACTTTTTAAAAAGATGTGCACACAGCATCTTTCAGGTTGGTAGCAACAACTTAACCTCCCAAAGCACCCTACCAAGAACTCCCTCAGTTTCCAAATACTTGTTATGGGCAATTTAAGCAATGGAATAAGAATACACATATGATCAGTCACTGAGGTAAACAGTATTTTACTCCTAGTACTGCCATAACTTCATTACTTGACACTGTCTGTTTCTATTCATAGCCCAGTATCTAAATGATAGCCAAACCCTTCTGAGAAACCAGCCTGCAAGTTCACACTTCACTGGGAGAAAGTAAAGTAATGTCAGATGCCTTTGCAATGGAGCCACTCAGGCTATGGGACTCACTGATGGTCCTGTTTTGCTTTAACCCACCTATTACCAAGTAGGTACAAAACTAGCTTGAAGTTATTTTTTTCCTGGTGTGTTGTTTAGGTCATTTGTGCTAGTGAAGAATGCATTTCATACAACTGGAAAAAGTACTCCCATTTAAAGCAAAGGCTAAAAATAATATTAAAAGATTATTTATATTTTGGAAAAATGAGATTACAAATGTGGTCCTAAGACAGCTCCAAGAGGAAAAAAAAAACCTCCTTTCATAAGAACTATACTGTACTTTAACCGGTGTTTTGTTTACGTGTAGTAAGATCCTCCCATATGCTATCACACAGAACATAACTTCTCAGAGTTAAAAGCTCCAATGCCTATAAGTAGAATAATGAGTAAGAATATCCAGACTTATCTTTTTTTAAACCTGAAGAACAGCATATTTTGAGTTTTAAGATTATAATCTTTCAGAACTACACTGAATTATTGTCTGTCATCAGTTTCTTTCATCAGAAAGGCCTTTGAAAAGAATCATAACCCATGCAGCAACTAAATTCAAATGTAACATATAACTAATTGTTAATAATAGGGGGTAATTAAAGCAAACACCTTTCCATTAAGAAAACAAATATAAGAAAACTGTAATAAGTTTAGAATTGGCAGAAGGACTCCATTTTCTAAAGCCACTGTCTTTGGATGTCTAAACCCACCTGTGCATTCAAAATATTGTATCTTCAGTTCTTATTTGTTATACTATGCTGTTCACATCCTCAGAGGTACTAATACTCCAACATTCTCCACATAAAGAACTCCCAGAAACTAATACTCTTCCATAACAACTATTTATTCCTTTCTCTAAAGAGTGCTTGAAGTGCTGGAACAAGCTCTATATTTATGGAATGATAAATTTTTAAGGTGTAGATCTAAGTGGTTAAAGGAGCAAAACATTAATTACTCATTCATCTGAAAAAAAAAAGATGGGTACTGCTTTAAAACAAATGTGTGAACTGGACACCATATTAAATAAAACTAAAATTTTGCATAAGTCTTTGCAAGTTCAAGACTTCTCAAGCCATAGATTTCTTTCATCCAAATGCTATCTGTTTCCCACAGCAATCATTTTGTTTCTTAAATTCAGATGCTAAATGATTTATCTTACCTAATAATATGCAATTTATGCAAATCCCCAAATGCCACAGCATGTCAGGCTCTTCTTCTGTTACTACTCTACAGACTAATCCACTCCATTTCCTTTCAGGACAGCTGCAGACAGACTTCTGTCTGCAATTTCATACTCATCTAGTGCAGCTGCTTAATTACATATTCATTTTGAAGCTTTTTGCTCTTCTGTTTAATACGTATTTACAAATGGTGAAGTTTTACCTACTATTACATTATTAGAATTATTTTTGCCAATTATGGTAATAGGTTTTATCTGTTTAAATACATGAAAGGTATAAAGCTATTTTAAAATGAATACTGAAGCTCTTCAATCTCGGTATAAAAGTTTGTGCAGTGTCTATCACACTGCAGTGATTCTTGGACCTTCGGGTGTGACTTTGAACTGAGTAGCCTATATGCTTCATTCTCTAATAGTAATAATTACAAAGCTACAAGTCTTCACATGACAGATCATTTAGCTTTTGCATATTTTAGCTGCTTAGTGCACAGACATTGTGGATATCCTTCACAGTCGGTAAAAAAGGACAAATTTATCTCCATAATAACTAAAGAATTATATAAATGCATACTCACTGAGAGGAAGGAAAATACTGAA
>VZTO01011769.1:14866-73933 GCA_013400615.1 Syrrhaptes paradoxus
AGTCCCTCTTTTCCATCAACAGAAAAAATATAATAAGCGTCTCCCTACACTACTTTCAAACACACCTACAAAACATGTGATGACATCCAATCTCATGCCAACACAGAAACGTCACATAAATAGAAATCAAGTGAACTGTATCTGGTCCTCAGACAAAATGATCCTGTTCTCAGACAATAATGATGAACTGCAATATTTGATAGAGGAACCCATCCCTTAAGTCAGGAAAAGGGAACTGAAAGCAAAGCTGAGTAGAAGATAACAACCAGTTGACCATTGTAGACAAGAAAATGAAAGAGCAAGTAGCTCAACAGTTCCACATGCAAACTTATTTACGGTCTTTAAGATAATAGGAGAAAAAAACATGATAAGTAGGACAGACAACTGAAACAAGACATGTTTGTAACAGTATGACAAGCGTAATTTGATGATTGAATTAAGCAAAGGAAAACTGTCATACTGTACTCTACGAGTACCCTACTTCTAAAGAGAAGCCTCATAAATACAAAAAAAAAAAGCCTAGAAAAAGTACAATATATTAAATGAAAATGAAAAAAAACTAACCACCACCACCATTTTCCATATTTTTTCCCTTTCAAAAGGATCAAGTCCAAATTTTCCGGAGAACTGAACTCAAAAAGGGAAGCAGATGTAGAAGCCCACTATGGAACTTCCAAGATAGCTGGAAGACAACAGAAACTAAGTGAGTGGAACTTAAGACATATTCAGAAAGCAGAAAGAACCTAATGCAAGACAAAATTTGACAATGCAAAATGTTAGATCAACAAAATTTTAGACAAACAAATACCTACAATATATTTGTCTTGATTTAACATTGAGACTGAAGTGAAAATGGACGTACAGCATGGCTACCCAAACTCATCACCCAGCTGTGTTCTTACAAAGGTCAAAGATGAGCCAGGAAGACAATTTATTTTCTTGGGAAGAAAGAAGTGAGAACAGTTCTCTCCTGTTCATGAACTAACAAAAACAAAAACAAAAACAACAAAAAAAAAACCAAAACAAACAAACAAAAAAAAACCCAGACCCAAACATTTTTTTCCAAGGAAACAACATGCATATGTTCCCAAATCATAAATCTGCTCCAGTGTATGTCTGCCCTGAGTAGATTCATGGTTTGGGAACATATGTAAGTTGCTCCTAAAATATCATTTTGCCTCTATATTTCCCCTCATATAATTCTGATTATGAATTAAGTGCAGAACAAAGTGACTTAGCTCTGGACCTTTACATTATCTGTCAGTTTTGAAAAACAAAATATTTTCTTGCAGAGTCTGTATGCTGCTAACTCTCCCTACAGTTCTAGAGATATTCACCTTATATCTAAAATTTACATGAGCAGGTGTGCTGATACTTAAGTTTTTAGTAATTAAATAACACTCTGTCCTAACAGGTGAGTTTCCTGTGTACTCAGATGTTATTTTAATGAAAACACTGTAATAACAAAAGGAATAACTGTTCCTGCTTTTCCTCAGATACAAATTAGATAAATTAATAAACGCATAGAAGAAGCTTGGTAACTGCAGAGATTGTGACAGGTAATAGATTACTTGCTAGGATGGGGAATTTTCTTCACAGCTGTATTTTCTGATAAGGCAGCAAAATAGAAAATATGGTAAACTGGTACCCTTGCAGTACATTGTCATAATTACTTCTGCTTTAAAAATGTTATCATGTCGATAACTCCATCTTTTAAAAAAGTGCAATCTGATACCAGATGCTAACATCATTTTTATTTATTCCACAATGGATTTCTCAGAATAAGAAAATTTATCAGAGTTATTCCATTTTCTTCATTAGAATAATTTACAAACTGAATACTGGTAGTAATTATTGCAGCAAGCAGCAGCACACTGCTATTTTATACCACTATAGCTTGGCTAGCTAAATCAACAATGCATTATAGAGAAAAAGACCAAATCCCTGCTTCCTTGATACTCACAACACAAATAATCTATCAGCAATCAAATCTAGCAACACGGGGCTGTAAGAACCAGCCAATATGTGTAATTTTTCTTCCCATATAAGCAATGTTTTTACAATATGGTTTTTACCAATATGCAATATGTAGAGCACAGACTTTATCAAAAACTCATGTAATCCCAGGTGGTGATGTGAAGCTGTTGACAGATTCCCTAGGTGTTATCACTGAACACTATTTTCACACTATCTCCCCCTTTGATCCAACAGTTCCCTCTGGCATTAGTGAGAAAATCCTAACAGACAAGCTTTGGATAAAACACACCTAGTTAAGCTGTCCTAATACCCCTAATTCCCCTTTTCTTCCTCTGCAACTGTGGAGGTCCCTCTGGATTGTTCTCCTCTCAGATTTAGATGCTAAATTCAGTACACTCTTTGCCCTGTCTCTGACCCTGTTGTGCTAGAAATTGCTGTGACTTTGCAATTTGAAATGCACTTCCATGGCAATCCTGAGAATCCAAATGATTATAAATGCTGCGTATGATTGACCAGTGCACAGCTCTGTACAGTGTGCTAAGATTAATTAAAATTCAAAGCAAAAAAATATATTTCACTAAAGCTTTAAATTGCCCACACAGTCATCTACATTAATCATCTTATTTCATATCAAAACTGTTGATTTTGGCGACATTTTGTTGCCTGAATATTCATTTCTTATTTGCTCTGTCCTGCTTCTGACTCAGAGCAGAGTCCATGAATATCACTAACTTTTAATTAGTGTTGCATTAAAACAAAAAATCCAAAGTATATGCATCTACATCAATAACAGATGCATCCAACTCAGCAAATCAAAGCATGTGATACTAAGAACTAATTAATAGAACTGTGCTCCTAGTGAAAGTATCTGTACAATATTAAAGCTAACAGCTGGTTACTTCTTCAGTGTTTAGTTAGCCATTAACTCACTTTATTGTAACGATAGTCCAGTACTGTGCAAAATTATTTCCTTGTAAAGAGGAGGATTTTTTTGTTTGTTTCGTCCATCCAATAGCTGTAACTACCTTTATTCCAATGAAGTGATAAGTTAGGGGAAGATAAACTATGCAAAAAAAATTTAATCAAAAACCAAACCCAAAGACCTTCCATTTGCTTCAGAAAAAGGTGTTGAATTAGGCCTAACCTCATCAGGAACAGGTTAACAAAATTAATAAGGACCTGAAACTCACAAATCTCCGAAGTACCCGACAAGAGACCTGGTCTACCTCACCTAGCACAGAACAGCATACAAGTAAAAAAGGAAACTCCCTTTGCTGAAGGTGCCACATCTTCTTTCCACTTTCCCATTTAGACTCAGTGAAACAGATTAACTAATCCAATGTCAGAATGAAGAATAATGGATCAGAATAATCCTCTGTATGGTGCCAATACACCCGCAGATGCTGGTGATGCTAAACAGGCTTTTTAATTATGCATTTACAACAGTGCCAGCAGGCACTGTTATAATGTCTAAATGGAAAATTGTTTAGATTACTGTATCTATCAGTTCATGATCTCTGTTTAACAAGACTTGCTAGTGGCAACTTCAGAACCAACCTTGAAAATCACCCTGAACTCTAGCAGATTAGGAAAATAATTGTGCTCTGTAAGAACCGGCACGTCTGACAAAAGCATTACACAGCATAACAGAGTCTCATGTATCACATGGGTTATACTCATCTATACTCCCTCAACTTCATATGAGGCTGTCCACTGCTAACCAGTATAGAGCAAATAATTCCAGTCCAGCTAAGAGGACATGAATAAATTTACAAGTGGGCCACCTTTGCCTACCCTTGAGAATGTAGACCTTTTCTAACACAATGGATGTAAAGCCACTGTCATTTTACACCATTTTCTTTATTTTCCTGCTTTATATTACTCTCCCAACTTTCTACAATCCCCTCAAATTCAGATAAAAACATCCGTTTGTCTGATAAACATGATTTTCTGAGACTTTGGAGACAATTTGTCCGTCACATGTTTGTCCTAAGAAAAGCTTACTTGTTAAGAAAAGCTAGAATAACTTGACAAATGTAATGTGTCATCAAACACTCTTGGGTTTTGTTTTCATTAGCTGGAAAAAAGACTGGTAAATACTGAGTAAATGTGTCATTTGCTTAAGAGATCCATGGAACAACACTTTATTGCTAGTAGTAGGAAAGAAGAACAGTTTATTCTCTGGCCCATCTAGAACTATGAGTAGTAGGCAGAGTTGGCTTGGGTGAAAAATCTGACATTCTTCAGCAAAAAAAAAGTTTATGGACATAGCTTCCCTAAATCATCCACAGCTACAGTCATATAATAAATCTGCGAATAATTCCTTCTGGACCCGTGGTCTGTGAGTTTCTTGTAGCACATGAAACTGCAAAACCTATCAGTACTTTCCTTTCTGCATAGGGGCAAACAAAGTGTTGAAAAATGGGTAAGCATAAATGAAAAATAAACTTTTATAAATGTTGGTAAATAACAGTGTCCTGGACAAACTATTAACTATCATTATCGTTCTTAAACAAGTTTTTTGCATGAATAGTTTAAAAAATTTATACGTGTCACATCCATGTATTTATTCTAGCAGTAACTTAATATCATTCCTTCATTTAAGCATTTATACTCATATAGTACAGTGACTTTGATTCTGCATCAGCTATGAAAGCTGTCATACATTTGAAACAATACCAAACTGTACTTTAGACAGGGGAACCAGATGTGTACAGTGAGAATAGATGCACTCATCACAAGGAAATAGTTACACCTGCAGTAAAATGCAGTCAAAGTAGATTAATAAATTAATTGTGTTCTGTACTTTTCAGCATCAATGTTCCCATAAGCAAGCCAAAGCTCTGGAATACGTAGCTATTCCAAACCATGTCTATCACAATATACAATTTGCTTCCTATTCTTCAAAATACTGATCATATAAGATAAAATGACAAGTCAAACTTTAAAGGTTTTTAAATCCTTGATTGATTAAATCCATGGATAAAATGCAGAGGAAGAAATTTACTCAGCTGTGACAGAGAACAATTACATTATGTTAGTTCCATGTCTTAATGAAGTCCATTAACACTGTTTTTTGTGAAAATATTTCTTCTTGCTGAGGAGCTCGTACGTCCTCTCTTTGATTTCATAGCTCAACATTTGATGCAAACTGCAAAATTCAAAGCTGCAAATACACAAATAATTAAGATGATTAACATTTCTATAAATGAAAGCTTGCAGATAATAACTTAACTACATTGTGGAATCAAACAGGGACTTGGAGGAGAGACCACCATTGTACTTAAAATGTTTGGTTTGGTTAAAAAACTCCATTTAGCATATTGATTTAAGAAGTGATGTATCATCAGCCAGAGATCCCGTGGCAGTAGAGAAAGGAAGGAAAATGTGGAGGTGACAACCAAATTAAATCTATGAAATCACTGTGGCCCACAGGCTTTTCCGTTGGGAGGCATTTCCTTCTTTTGGACACTTTTGTAAGTTTATAAATTTGTGTGACACAAATGGTAAAATCACTGATCTGTGATGGGGTAGGAAGAGACAGAAAATAACCTGCAGTGCGTAACAAAGCAGCCCAGTGATTTCCAGCAATTTCAGATTTAATCGATCTCTGAGGCAGAGATTTGAAGATAGCTCCAAGAGTGTAATTATTTAGTTTTCTTTTTTTGTATAAATAAATGGTACAAGCATATTTGCACATGTAACGCATGTTTGTAACTGGTTAAATGTACAGGTATCTTACTGGTTTCTCATACAAAACAGCTAAATTGTGAACCTCTTATAAGCAAAGAGTGAACATGCAAGTTAACTTTGTACAATAGCTTGTAGTGCTTAGTAAAGCTGCATGCAGGAACACCATGATAGACAAAAAACATTTGACATGGTGCTATTGTTCTCCCTGTTAGCACCAGCTTCAACAAGGTGGTTTGGGAAGAAGGGCATCTGTGACCTCCTTAAATACTGTCTTGTAATGAGAGCCTGCAGTAGCACAGAGGACTGAATACACTGCATTTCATTAATTATTCAAGTCTGTGCTCCCAGTTCCTGTCTTGTGACAAGACCATGTTATTCTGTGTAATACAAGTTTAGTGCAGTTCATAATGGACAAAAATTACTTTGCGTACTCTATCCGCAATCCCTTTTTTCCCCTCAGAATAGAAAAACAAACATAACCATCTCCACTGGTCTACATAATGTAGTTGCTTAGAAAAGATAAGGATCTGCCCCTTATTTTTTCTCCCTCTAACAGTTGTCTCTAGAAGGCAAAAAAAGAAAAGGCACTGCAGTAGGAGTACTTTAATAATGTCATTGCAAGGGAACTGAACTGTACCAAAGGTGAACAGCATGCATGATGGCATTTGTAATTGCGGCATCTCTTTATGAAGAAATAAGGCATTAATCCTACAGGCCAGTTTGCACTTTGATCTGGAATATTCAGCTCACATTTAATGACTGCAACTCTATTTCTAAATCTTTCTACCACTGCTAAAGATTTATCACTACTATTACCTGTAGGTGCAATGGACTCTCACTGTTATTTGAATGAGATTCCTCACACTCAAATGTCTGCTATGGTTTCAGTAAGTATTCTTAACCTATGTGCATTTCTTGTGAATATAGTAATTCTCAGACCCATATAGATGTACCTAACATTTTGACATCTGTGCTCTCTTCAATTAAATCTATACCATGACCAATAGTCCATGTTAACAAATTAGTTCTGAATCTCTTTCTGTATCCCTGAAGTCTAAAAGAATTTTTAAAAAATAATTTCAACACGCTTTCCATAATAAAAGTATGGATCTTCCCCTGGAGGCTTCAACTCTATAGGAGCACAACTACTAGCTGCATGTAACAATGAAATACAGAGTAGCAGAGCCTGGTTTTCCTTTGTTTTATGTTATTTGTGGTCTATTATGTCATCACAAATCTGGTACCCTGCTAATAACTGGAAAAGAACCAGAAGACATTCACTCATTTTCTCTTACTGTATTCTATGCAGGAACGTGCAAAAAAACTCACCTTTATTTAATGACCTACATAAATATTTAACAATAATAGAGAGACTACTATACATAAATGCTTACCTACAACAGCAGGAAGTCATACTCACTACTACGTAAGGATGGTTTTGGCCAACCTACAAAAATTCAGGAATTTTTAAAGTAGTCCTTAAAATTCAGGACTAAAGTTCACAAGTAAAGAAGTGTCAAATACATGTTTGACCGTTGCTGTCTTCTGCATGACAGTATGTGGAGGAACCGTGCTATCAAAACCTAGTATCACTGGAACTGAGTAGATAAGAGACAACCATAATGCCTGAAGTAGATTTTGCTTTGAAATAAAGCCTTAAGTGTCTGAATTTTAAGAAGAAATGCAATTCAAAAAATCAGCTTCTCGGTATTATACTTCCTTGGTTTTCAGTTTTTGAATTCTGGACTTGGCCCTGGAGATAGAATTTCAGTTAAGCCACAAGTGTAACATAACCTAGCATAAATGAGGCTGGTTAAAAACACTTCTAATGAATTCACAAACAGGAGTAATCTTATTTCATCATTAAGATCATTATATTTAGTTTTCATGGCCTTCTTTTCAAGCTTTAAAAGTACTTTTTTTTACAACTGGCAAAAAGAAAAAGCTTGTGATTAAGTGTTTACTTAACCATCAACCAGCAAAGACAAGATCTTTAGCTTCCATATTAAATCATAGTCCCCAAAAAAGTTTGGCAATCCCAAGAAAGCTCCTCCTCTCCTCAAAATCATGATGTCTCTAGACATTTGGCCTACACAGAGAATTTGTAGTTACCTAATAGGTGGGAAAACAAAGAAATATCACAAGTACTGAATATCAAAGAAAACTCAACACAAAATGTTGCTTAAGTTAATTTTAGTTTGAACTTCTAAAAGAAGAGAAATCTCTCTAAAAGGGAAGTTTGTTGCTTCAGCAACAAGTTACATGAAGGAAACCTATCCAAACATGCAGAAGGAAAACCACAGTCTGAGAATAACAATTTGATTGCAGACTTGTCCATATATTTATGCCTCTAAGGATGTGTGCAAGGTGTCTAGTGATGTAGTTAGGGGTCTAGACATGTTGGAGAATCACTAGGCATGCGGATGCTTGAATCTTTACGAAATGGTAAGGTCCTGCAGTCTTTTATTCACAGACATTTTGTCACATGCTGCCAGATTTCTGCCAGATCCAGAGAAAATCCATACAGACTCTGAAGGAGAATAAATAACTCAAGCTGTATGATCTTGACCACACAGATTTATACCCTAGTTTCTGTTTAAACCTGCAAGCCTGTGTACAACCAATGAGTTCAGAACACTCTTTCCTTTAAATCTCTAGTCAAGTGCAACAACTGCAATATTTTCTTTAGTTATAGGAAGCTGAAAGTGTATATTTACAGACAAGATTTGTTTTTCTTTTTTCATTTCTGGACTCAGAAAAAATTTGCATTGGGAGGGACCTTTGGAGAGCTATAGTCCAAACTCCTGCTAGAAGCAGGCTACTTTCAGAGCTAAATCATGTTGGTCTCGGCCCTTTTCGGTAAACTTTTGAAAATCTCCAAGAGACCCCACAGCTTCTCTGTGCAATGCCTCCTAGTATTTGACCACCTCATTGTTAACTTTCTTCATTATATCAGAAGTTCCCTGGTTCCAACTTTTGACCTCTTGTGCTTCTCTGAGAAAAACTTGACTCCACCTATTCTATAGCCCTTTTCAATTATGTCAACAAATAGTAAAGCCAGATCCCCTCTTAGATGTCTTTACTGAAAACTAAACAAACTCAGTTCACTTTGCTTCTTACATGCCATGTATCCCAGCCCTCTAGCCATCTTACTGGTCCTTTACTGAAGCTGCCCGAATTTGTTAATCTCTTTCAGGTGGTTCCACAACAGGACAGAGAATCCCACATGTGGCCTCACTAGTGTTGAGAAGGGAAGATAATCACTTCTCTCTGCTTACTAGCCATTCTTGACAATGCAGCCCTGAATGTGGTTAACCTTCTTTGCTGCAAGGCATTGCTGACCCATGTTCAACTTGTTTCCTGCTAGGATCCCTAGATCCTCTTCTGCAGAGCTGTTTGCTACCTAGCAGGTCAGTGCCTAGCCTGCAGCAGTGATCTGCATCATTCTATCCCAGGTAAAGGACTTGTATTTGTCATTGATAAGTTTCATGGTAAGCATTTGTTGTGGAATATAAAATTGCTGCAAAAGGTCAGTGCAAAACCAGAATGAAATTAAGTAGCAAAGATCTGGCAAGCCAGTACTTTTTAAACTACAGGGGGAAAAAAATCAGTAATGATCTGGTATTCTCAGCAGAGTTCATAAGTACTTTACATCAACTACTGAGCCTCTAGGGAGCACTTCCTCCCATGTAAAAGGACTGTCTGGATTACAATAATGTTGGGTTACATTTAGTAGGTTTTAAGACAGAGTAGTCATAGGAAGCATTGCTTTAAAACAGATAACATGCAAATTGGTAATCAGTGCAGAAGTAGTAGACACATGCGTGTTGACCCAGACTGAAAACTGCTCCAGCCCAAAAGTCCTAGTTAACGCCCTGATAGTGCTCTTCCTACAAATACTATACAAAATGTGATTATCATATACTAACAGAGAAAACTCTTACATCAAGGCATTATTTGGCATTAAATGTGGTGTTCCAGAAAAAAAAATTGATTTCCGAAGCAAGCTGTTTGTTGTTATTCATATTCACAACACCTGTCTTATTATCACAATACCTATATTATATTATCAGCCTACTGATTTATAATGACACCTGAGTTCTTTAGATGGAAGAAACTATTTTCATGGCTAATTAACTAAAATGTATTTTAAATATAAAGATTATTTATGGTTTTATTACTGTACTGTGAGCCCTTATAAAGGACTTGGATCAACACATTGCTTAACAAGGTGATAAGTAAAACAGAACAAAAAAAGACTATTCATGGTCAAGAGATTGTTCAGTCTAAGCTTCATCCAGAGGATGATATATGGATTCAAAACAGACCAGGGAGACTATCAGGAAGCAATGAGGAACCATTGGCCTCCGGAAAGGATGGCAGTCAGGGCATATAAGTGCCTAACCAGTTGTTGGGTTTTGTTAGCATGAACATTAAAAAAAGGTATAAAGAAGATAATCACTTAATCCTGGTACCTTTATATGATTTTTTTCTAGTGCTGAGGTGATACAGTACAAAAAAAGGGATGGAGGTATCTGAAAAAAATATGCCAAGTGGGGCCACAAAGACTGGCACCATGGGCCAGTCAAGCAGGAGTCATCCTGTATCCACTGCTAGCAATGGTGACAGCAGCGTAGCTGTCAAGAATCTTGCACATGAACATAAGCACTTACAGGTCCCACGGAAGAACTAGTGAGAAGATGGTCAGCAGGGGCATGGCTTGCTGAACCGATATAGCTGAGAAAGGCTAGCTTTGTCTAGATTAGGGAAAAGAATGTTTCTTTATTCCAGAAGCAGAGATGCTGAAGAAAGAAAGGGACAAAATTTTAATTTTACAGAAAAAAAAAATCTATAAAACTTAAGAACAATATGCATGCAAAGACACACACACAAAAAAAAGGTTATGTTGGAAAGTACACCCAAATCAGAGCTGCATGTAAAACCAAAGGGACAAGATGCAGGCAGGGAAAGATTCAAAACATCATCTTCAGTCCTGAGCCTACAATCTCTCTCATGAAGGTACAGTCCTGCTTCATCAGTGCCAGAACNTATTCACAACACCTGTCTTATTATCACAATACCTATATTATATTATCAGCCTACTGATTTATAATGACACCTGAGTTCTTTAGATGGAAGAAACTATTTTCATGGCTAATTAACTAAAATGTATTTTAAATATAAAGATTATTTATGGTTTTATTACTGTACTGTGAGCCCTTATAAAGGACTTGGATCAACACATTGCTTAACAAGGTGATAAGTAAAACAGAACAAAAAAAGACTATTCATGGTCAAGAGATTGTTCAGTCTAAGCTTCATCCAGAGGATGATATATGGATTCAAAACAGACCAGGGAGACTATCAGGAAGCAATGAGGAACCATTGGCCTCCGGAAAGGATGGCAGTCAGGGCATATAAGTGCCTAACCAGTTGTTGGGTTTTGTTAGCATGAACATTAANGGTCAGCAGGGGCATGGCTTGCTGAACCGATATAGCTGAGAAAGGCTAGCTTTGTCTAGATTAGGGAAAAGAATGTTTCTTTATTCCAGAAGCAGAGATGCTGAAGAAAGAAAGGGACAAAATTTTAATTTTACAGAAAAAAAAAATCTATAAAACTTAAGAACAATATGCATGCAAAGACACACACACAAAAAAAAGGTTATGTTGGAAAGTACACCCAAATCAGAGCTGCATGTAAAACCAAAGGGACAAGATGCAGGCAGGGAAAGATTCAAAACATCATCTTCAGTCCTGAGCCTACAATCTCTCTCATGAAGGTACAGTCCTGCTTCATCAGTGCCAGAACCCAAGACGGCAACATGGATCCACATATGTGCAGAAGTTGACAAGTACAACCAGTTTAAGGGGCAGGAAAGGAGGCTTTTCCCTGATGCTTAGTGACATGACACTACAACCCTGGAAAAATTTTAGCAAGTCGGCTTCCCTCTTTTTAATAAAATAACTGCTTGGAGATCAAAAAACATATTATTTTATTATTTAACTCAAAAGGCTTTGAGAAACCAGTTAATTATTCTGATCAGTACTTTTATCACGTAACTTTACAGGCTCTGAAATGCTGCTGGTAATCAATCAACAGTGACCTCAAGCTCATACATGGGTCAATAGGGAGGGAATTTGGAAAATAGCCCTGGTGCAAGTAAATAAAAAATGCTCTATGAATATTGTCACATGCTTTTAATTAGCTAGCAAACTATCATGACATGACATATGAAAAATCATTTTTTACAACTGAGTCAATGACTACTTTTTCAATAACAAATTACATGTTCTTACTGTGTTCCTTAACAGTCTAGAAAACTGCCTGGAAAATAAATACAGTGTATGTGTACCAATTCCACCTTATAACTCTTAGCATTTTTCCCATGACTTTAGTATTCTAACAACATTAAAGCCCTCTGGATTATGGATTTATAATTATGAAAAAAAATTATGCCTGTCTGGAAGACCCCAGTCAGAGTGTAATTATGATGTGAAATCACAACAGCAAAGTAATTGAAATGCATGGGTGTGAATGTCTCATTATGATCATATAAAAATGCTTTCACTAAGCATTCACTGCCCTGGTGAATATTTTGCATCACTGGAATTAAGGTTATGCTGTCTGCAAAGGCTGTGTATCTACGCTGGTTATAAAAATATGTTAATCAGTGTACTGGTGATATATTTCTATTAGCAATATTCAAGTAATATCAATTTTTTTTTGTGAAATTATCAATAAAACCACCAGGTGCTGCAATGCCTTCAATACACACTGGGAAATAAATGGCTTATCTCTGTTCTTTCCTGCTTTTGTATGTTGATCTTTTAGCACAGAATTATTTGTTTGTTAATACCACAACACAGAGGCTAGTGTTATGTTATTACATAAGGAAGATTTTGGGATAGCCATTACAACTTCTATACTTTAGGCATGAGAATACATCGCTTGCACACCTAAGTCTTCCAGAGTATTTTCCCTAACTTATCAGCCAGCACCATTTATATATACACACACACATACAGGTATATATATCTATGAGGCATTTAACAGCTTCTGTACTGAATTTTAGTTAAACATTTACAGAGTCATTCCAATATATCTCAAGACAGTGTTGTAAGAAGTCTAGTGACAGGAAAACCTCAACCTTCTTTTTGATGTGGGTCAGATGTTAACAGGTGGCTGCGAATCATCATGGCCAGCTGCTATTGCGGGGACAATACTCCCCACTCCAAAATCCAAACACCTCTGTAACGCTTATATCAATCATTTAAATTAAATTAAATGTTTTTTAGAAAACATAATGTGTTTGCCCCCAAATTTCAATTATATGTAACACATGTAACAAAGAAAAAGCATTACAGCCATGTTCTCCACACTCATAACTTGACAATCAGAGAAGCCAGGAGTACTAAAGTTTTTGGAATGTCTTAATTATTAAAAGATCTGTTTCCCAGTTTAACATTGAATATAAGTGGCAGGAACTACATATGCAGATCAGTTAGCTACTGAATGTCCTCTTAATGTTGCATAACCTTGCTTTTTTCTTTATTTCAAAATGAACTAAATGCACAGAGGTGTGCTGGCTACCCTTTTCTTGTTATCATCCTGGAGAACAAAGACAAATTTGACCCTTAGGTTTCCTGTGAGGGGGTGTGTGGTTAAACAAACACAGTTATCAGTAATTGAAAAATGGGGTTGAGATCCATCATTTTTGTTACAGGAATTGAAAGGGCATATAAAATTGATTAGTAGGGTTAAAGATGTCCTGAACTACCAAGTACTGGGTAGTAATATCACATTAAAAGCAAGTTGTGCATACACTGCTCTTACAAAATGTATTCTGTATTATTATCTGTACTAACACAGTACCCTTTATCTAGAGAGATCTTTTTGGTTATGTTTGTTTGTTTCTCTTCTTTCTCTCTACTCTTTGAATTACTTATAGAGATCCAAACTGGGGACACTAGTGGATGACATCAAGCTGGGTGGTGCAGTTGACACATCTGAGGGAAGGGATGCCATCCAGAGGGACCTGGACAGGCTTGAGAAGTGGGTCATGACAGCCTCATGAAATTCAACAAGGCCAAGTGCAAGATGTTGCACATGCATTGGGGCATCCCCAAGCCCAAGTACAGCCTGGGTGGAGGATGGATTGAGAGCAGCCCTACGGAGAAGGATTTGAGTGTGTCAATTGAGAAGAAGCTGAACATGAGCCAGCAGTGTGGACTTGCAGCCCAGAAAGCCAGCCATGTCCTGGGCAGCATCAAAAGAAGCATGACCAGCAGGTGGAGGGAGGTGATTCTCCTCTTCTGCTCTGCTCTCATGAGACCCCACAAGGAGTACTGCATCCAGCTCTGAAGTCCTCAGTTCAAGAAAGACATGGACCTGTTAGAGCTAGTCCAAAGAAGAGCCACAAAAAAAGATCAGAGGGCAGGAGCACCTACCATATGAGGACAGGCTGAGAGAGTTGAGATTGTTCAGCCTGGACAAAAGGTGGCTCTGAGGAGACCTTTGAGCAGCCTTCCAGTATTTCAAGGTGGCCTACAGGAGAGAGGGGAAGGCAGTTTTTATCAAGAGTGTAGTGATAGGACGAGGGTAATGGTTTAAGCCGAAAGAGAGGAAATTTAGAATAGATATTAAGAAGAATTTTTTTACTGTGAGGGTGATGAGGCACTGGAAGACATTGCCCAGGGATGTTATGGATGCCCCATCCCTGGAGGTGTTCAAGGCCAGGCTGGATGAGGCTTTGAGCAACCTGGTCTAGTGGAAGGTGTGCCCGCCCATGTCAGGGGGTTGGAACTAGATGATCTTTAAAGTGCCTTCTAGCCCAAACCATTCTATAATTCTATAAAATGGCTATAAATAGACATGTTTATGCACCTTCTTTCTGTAAGAAATAGATCTGAAAACTCACAGGTTCAACATGACAAATACGATATTTGTAAATTTGCGTAAACAAGCTGTACCAAAGAGATCATTTGCATGCAGTTTCTTTAACCATAAACACTTAGATAATTAAATTTCTTCTGTTAGAAGTTTAATCATTGCACTGTACAAAAGAGTGGTTAATTTCTAACAAAAAATGATCATATGTCAACGAATGCCGCAAAGGACCCAGCCATCTGAGAACTCAGCTCCTGTTTCTACTCATGAACCTCTGACACAGAGCGAGGCAGAGAGATATAAAATAGGGTGACTACAGTTCACTTTATTGAAACGTATAGAGCCAAACTGCTAGTATAGATATGAAAAGAATCCAACCTGTCATGGACTCAGTGGTCTACTGAAAAAGCTCCTGTGCTATTTAAATAGTATAGGTAACTTTGTGCTATTTAAAATTCTGAATCTAATTTTGATCTAGTTGGTATATTAAGGTCCTTCTAATTGACAGTGAGCAAAGGAATAAAGATCAGGAAACTGAGCTAAAGCTAAAGTGAGACTGCTGCTACAGAACCATGCATTGTAAAGATGCAGGGAACAAACAGTACATCTGCTAGAAGTCAAATTTTCCTAAGTATTTTATGAGAATCCCTTATTTTCTGTAATAGCCTGGGTCCTTCAGGCCCAAACCCCTTATCTACACATATATATTCAATTTTCTGCCACATCCCAAGCCTCCATGATCCTACCTCCCCCCTTCCCTGGGAAACCATTCCTACACCCTTTCTCCACAGCCCTGTCCCATGAGAACCTTGCTTTATCTATTGTGCCCCGGCATACCCAGTGAGGGCAAGCATGGACCTTCTTGCAGCACTGCTGCTCTCACCAAGTCACACAAGGCTGGCTCCGCCTGCCTATTTGCTATACTGCAGGAGGGAAGACTCAATAGGATGAGACATAGCCCATCCCCAACAACCGAACAGACACAAAAAGTGTACCCCAGGTTCATCTTCAGCCATTTGTCCTGCTGACTTCTGTCCCCCCCAACTCAAAATAAACATTATAATCTTTGGGTGGTTAGAGAACAGTTATTGGGATAAAAGGAGTAAAAGACAAAAAGAAGGAAAAGGCTAGACAGCATCTTCCCTGGATTCCTTGTATTTCCCAAATTTCATTCCACCCCACCCTTGGGAAGGCTCCTATGCAGTATGACAGTGTTGCTGGACACTTGTTTTATCTACTCTTTATTACACCTGGATAAATCCATCAGAAGTCCAATACTCCAAATGTAGTTTGTTCTGATTGTTTAACTGGTTCATCTGGATGTCCGGTCTTGTATACGAGAAAAAGAATTATCCCTCTCGTCTTAAGTTTTACTGTGCAGTCTTCCACCTTAGTGATTTATTTATACTTATTGACTGAACAAGAAAACAATTATCTAAAAGATAAAATTATTATCTTCATTAAATCCATATTAGCTTTCAGTGCACTTCATGGATTGCTTATTTATATTCAATAGAAATGTTTTTATACAAGCATTGGTATTGACAAGTACATATTTAGGTGTGCTGCAACACTTGTAAGAGAACAAAAACAGAGAAAAGACTGTACTTACCAAGCCATCCTGATCCAGAATTGGGTATACACATATCTGTTTCAGCACTGGGCAACACAAATCCAACTACAAAAACTTCAACCCCATCAGCCATTAGTGCCATTCCCAGTACAAAGAAGAGAGCCCATTGGAAACGACCATGGCCACATTCTTGAATGATCAGCTCGTACTGTTGTGCTAATTCTTCTTCATCAGCTTTCCTCTCTGTTTCCAGTTCATTGCGATCTTTATATTCATCATGCATAGGCTGACCCAAGGCCACCATGCCATCCTTGCCCTGCCCCATGTTGGGGATTCCTTGATACTCCCCTTCATAAATTTCATCTTCTTCATCATGCCCTTCCGTTGCTTCACTTGAACCTTCATCATCATTAGCTTCTGCACCGTAATTTCCTCCTTGGACATAGTAATCATCGTCATCTTCCTCATCCTGGAATCGGCTGTAGGACCTCTGTGTGTAGCCATCCTGAGCTTTGTCAACAGCTTTATTCACTTTCTTCACTGCTTGCCTCTTCACCTCTTTGGCAATATCTTTCGCCCCTTTCACTAATGAAGTCCTGTCCTTGTATGTTTCCTCCATTTTGTATCAAAGAAAGATTGTCGTTGCGCTGCAGAGGGACCTGCTGAATACTATTTAGAATATCTATGTGTTGGATATCAGTAGAAAAAGCCCAAGTACACGTGAAGCTGTAATATTCAACCTGAAAAATATGAGAGAAAAAAGTTTATATTTTGCTTCTGCTCAATTGCTTCTTCATTCTGATACAGTACCATGCCAATCTTCATTTAAGCACTGGACACCACAGTTCAGTGTTTCAATACAAACCCGGATTTTTTTCAGAGATACAAATATTCCAGGTTGCAAGGAAAATTCTATGAAGAGAAGTCTAATATTTCTACTGGTTTTCAGAATGAAACGTATTACATTCTAGTCTTTTAATGGATAGCAGGTTCTGTTCTGAAAGAAAACCAGCAGTTCCATGCACCACACATCATGTTGACTCTGCTTGCAGTGTCCTTCCCCATTTCAACACTCTGCTATGTAATAAAAGGCTACAAATATTATCTTTTCTCTCCATGAGTTACCGTTAAATATCTGTCTTCTGTCCAGCCTCCCACTTACACAAATCTTGTGGGGAGTTAATATTCCTGAGTTCTCTACCAGTCTCTCAAATCCGACTGAATTTGGCCATTGCATTCACAGTGCATTCAAACTGAGCTGTGGCAATATGTAGTCCCACCCTGAAAAAAATCAGTGCAGGGTCCTGGATGAATGGAAGTGATGGCACTTCCACGCTTTGGAGATTTCCAGTACCTGAATCATGGACAGACACATCCCTCTCTCCCCTGTCCATAATGACAGTAGAGGTAGCCTGGAGCAACTGTGTATCGTCAGCTAATTCACCCAGACTGTGTTAGCCCAGCATGAGGTCACACCAATCTAGCTGCGTGAAAGCAATGAGACATTTTGTCCCAGTCCCTCTCCCTGCTCCCGTGCTGTACTTTTCTATCTCTTCCTTTATGCAGCCCCAGGATCACAAATACAGACACAATGAGTCAAGTGCAGCTTGCTTATTTGACTGAAGACTAACCATTCCCTTCTTTTCTGGACAGTTTTAAGGCATGTCAGCAAGGCCATTTGCTCATCACACATTTGCACGATCACTAGGGTTAGTAGAAAGAAATGTCAGCAGCATGCAAGCAGAGGGAGGAAAGAAATGCAGGATCCTTCTTCGGCACCAGTCCATAGTTAGAACAGCTGAAATCAATTACAAAACTGCACCATTACTCATGTGTCTAGAGTTAAGGGGGTGTGAATCTGGGTACCGCAACAGGATTGCAGAAGCCTCACCTCTGGGAGAAGGCAGACTATAATTTCTGTAGCAGTGCTTCCAAGAAAACACCGCCTGCTTCCAGCTTGGGGAAGAAGTTATTTTTAACTGTAATCATTTTAATGATCACTTTTCCAGCATAACATCAGAAAAGCTGCAGTAGTACAACTAAGGAGGTAGTGAGATGTAATGCAGGGCTAAGAACAAATGGCTGGAAATTCCTGAAGCAAATCATATTGCCCTGCTAAAGTAGTGTGAACTGCCCCCTGAGCTCCATGGGAGAAAACAAGGGTAGTGCTTTCAGAAGCTGTGCTTTACTCCTTCAGTTGTAAACACTGTCCCCAGAAGTATATTCCAGACATCAATTTTAAGACTGATACTGTCTGGATGGATAGGAAGAATTACAGACTGCATTAGATAAACTAAGGACATGATGTACTTCTGATAAAAGAAAAGCAACCCTAAAATCACACAGACATGCAGGCGATACAACTTCAGAAGCTAAAAGATATTTCCCTAGCTTTTTTTTATAATGACTACAGAAATTCACCTACAGAGGAAAATGTCTTTATTTTCAGTCCCTTCCTCTAGATTAATTTCATACACTTTGAATGTTTCTCAAATAAATCAGATGTGATGGCACCACTCAACTATTCGATGCAAACTGAAGCATTTATTGGAAGACAAATGCAGCCTTAAAAAGGCCAGAATATAATATTTATGACTGAAAACTGTAGCCTGATTTTAGGTACATGATGGTCCTTCTAAGTGGGTCATCCTGGTGAATATTTTATGCTAAGGTAGTTCTTCTAATTACAGCTTTTCAGTTTTCAAAGGCACTCCTTAGAAGTTATTATTTGTATACTGAATTAGGCATCTGATGTGACTACAGGGTCTACTAAGTGTTATTGAACATGCAATGCATAAAAACATTCACTGGGTCTGCTGTAGTTTTCTACAAATGCTTTCAAGAACTTCATGAACTCCTAACAGGTACTCAGAATTCTGAGTGTTAATGATTACAAAGTGTTCCTAGATTTTGGCCGTTTTAGGTTATTTTAGAGTGTGCACACACCATATTTAGTCTAAACTCTGAATTCCTCTAATTCTTACACTTTTGTTTTGGTTTGGCTTGGTTTCGGTTTTTTGAGCAAGTACAGTCATCTTAGCAGTTGAATGCCCTTTTACTGCAGGGTATGTCTATGGAGGGAATACACAAGTTTAGGAATACTGAATAAACACAAAGTCTGAATGCGAACACTGGCAAAACTGTGATTTGCACTCTTAGAGTGCACCAACCTTATGAATTCAGCAAAACACAAATTTGCAAAAGCAACAGAGCTTACGTTGTAGTTTATGATAGACCAAGTGTGTTAATAAGGAATTACACCTGTTCAAATTCATTAACAGCATAACTCTGCCAGCAAAAACCTGCACATAGACCAAGTCAAATTTCTGTCTGGGCAGACAGAAAGATGTACTGAGGATGAAATCAGAAATTTAGCTTGCCTAAGTTTCAAGCAGCACACCTAATTTGAGCAGCTTTGTTTTCTCAATGACTTGAAATCCCTGCCTTAGGGGTGATAAGTACAAACAGAAATTATTTACTGCCTATCCTTAATAGGTCCCCACCCTTTTAATTACGTTAAACTGATTGACTATGAGTAAGTAACTGGAAAGTCTGAAAGAGTGAGGATTAATGACTACCTGAGTAGCATAAAGCAGCAAAAGCACAGATTAGAGTCTAGCCATACACTCTTGTTTGTACCAGCTGTCTCATCCAACAAGTCTGCTCATTTTCACTAAATTAAGTGTCACATTCCTAGTCAACTCCCTAAATTTAAAAAACAAACAAAAAAAACAACCAGGAAATTAGTGATTTCCCCTGAAATAAAAATACTCTTTCAAGAAATTCCTACAAAGGATTTTCCAAAACACTCAAAGATGCATGCACAAAAAAAATGTTATTTGTTTGCTCTAATGTTTATTCTTTTCTATCCTATTATATTCACTAATTTCAGTATACTTACCCCTTTGTACTTATTGTGCTACATCTAAAATAAAGGTTGGACATTACAAAATAAATCTGTGAAGAACCATGAAGATGTAAATCTGTGAGATGTCAGAAAACCCATTCCCACAAAGACTTACATCTTTGCTTAACAGAAGCTGTAAGAATACTTACTGAAGACCAACACATGATATTAACTATATGCACATCTTCAGATAAAAAGTTTTTCAGAATAGACCTGGAGGTCTCACTCAAATAGAGCTATGGCACTTCAGATACAACTGGGGACCCAGTATAGCATCTTTCATGTTTTTCTTTTGAATCCATAATTCCTTTTCAAAGTAAAAGTAAATACTAATAAATATTTCTTATTTAAGTTGATGCTTTTTTGCCCAACATTTTGATTCTGATTTGAGTTCTTTTTCTCTACCTTGATTTTTTTATTCTAAACGACCTGTGCATGGATACAAGTGTTTTGTTTCTTCTGAGTTTGTCAGCTGCTCCACGTTAGTCCTCATCTGAAGGTATAATCTTCCATTAGATCACAACTACTTCCAGTTATACTAGTCTGATGTGTCAAATTATTTTATTTCCAGGTGAAACATAGGCACTTGAACTATGCAAACTCACAAACAGAAGATGCTTTATTCTTGCATGTGCTCTGAGTTATAAAAAAAGGGTCAGAAAAAAAATATTATTGCTGTGTCATGTGTTCAAATTTTGCTAAACTTCTCCAACAATTTTTATATGGTACAGTTCAAATAACATAAATTATGTAATCTTAAGCCATATGCAGAGGTACAACCCATCCTTGAATCTACTGGAATACCTACAAACTTCCTCCCCACCTCTTTGTGCACAAAACTGTTCTAGAAGAGCTATTCTTTTATTGTTCCGGGGCAGTACTTGCTTCAGTATGCCCTGATAAAGAAGAGATACTTCAATCAAAGGTATTTATTTATAGAGGTATTATACATATTTCTTTATAGAATTATTTATTTATTTATAATAAATAAGAGCTGGCACCAAAGCCATTGAGAATGGGATTCTTTCTGGGTAATGTTAGCAGATTAAAAGATAAGCTCCAATAGTCGAAATGAATTTTCTTTCTCTCATGTCGAAAGTCATACACTGAGGGTGCAACTCTCGTCACTCGGGCTGCAGTTGTCAAAGCCATGTAAATTACTGTAACATTGCGGTGCTGCCACCAACAGTGGCAGTTCTCAAACCTCTCCCAGTTCAGATGACATTCTGGTCACCTGTCCTGTACCAGCACTATTCACTATTCATTGTCAGTGCAGCCACAAAAAATGTAGACGAGATGAGCCTGGGAATTCATTAATCTAGTATACATCAAACATTCTGAGTTCAGCAGAGATGGGAGTTGCATGGTACACTGCAATCTCTCCCTTCCCTTTTAATTCCTTTCCTTATTAAATGAGCAGAGAGAACCATTTCTCTTTCTGCAGGGTATGCTCTACCTGTCCGGCTTCTCTTAAACTATTTAACTAATATACCTCATTAGAATAAAACAATAGGAATTGCTTTTAACTTGGTTTTGCTTGAAATTTCATAACATTTTTCAGGAAAAAAAAGGGGAAATATTTGCTCTAAAGTGAGTGCTTTTTTCTGTGTACATCAGCTATTAACAAAAAATGCTATCTTTAACTGCCTCTTAGGACCTTAAAGTGTCACCAAAACTGAATAACCCCACTAATTATTTTCTCACAGTGATTTCAACCGCAGGTCTAATTCTTCCTCACAGTTAGATATATAAGCACAGAGACAGGATCTGCAAAAGTTCTGCTTAAAGCAGCACAAACCAAAAACATAATGGTACAATTAAATCAGACCAAATGTATATGTGAGACCGAAAATGAAAAAATCTGTCCAGTGAAAATCAGAAATCTTAGCTGAATCATCTGTGATAAGAATTCAATAATGTTAATTATTAATTAATACTAATTAAGCACAAATACAGCCTGGGTCGAGAATGGATTGAGAGCAGCTCTGAAGAGAAGGACTTGGGAGTGTCAGTAGATGAAAAGCTGAACATGAGCTGCAATGTGCACTCACAGCCCAGAAGACCAACTGGATCTTGGGCTGCATCAAGAGAAGCGTGACGAGCAGGTCAAGGGAGGTGTTTCTGCCCCTCTACTCTGCCCTCATGAGACCCCAACTGGAGTACTGCGTTGAGGTCTGGGCCCCCTGAAGTACTTAGGCCCTGAGCAGTGAGGTCCTGAACCAATGCTGACCTATAGATGAACCTCACAACCTAACAATGTATCTAATATGTATAATATTGATCACACATGCAATGTATTACCTTATGAATATATGCCCATTTGTAAAAGCTTTTGTTGTAATGCTTATAGAGCATTGCTGTAATACTTGCTGTAAAATAATAGTTGTGTAGTGATAAGCCACACTTGGTAAAAATAGATATGCCTATTGCAACCAAAGAATGTAACAGGGCTGTGACATGCTTTGTTGAGGTTCCAGTATAAGTTGGGTATGGAACTGTTGGAGAGTAGTGTAGGGGAGAGGGACCTGGGGGTCCTGGTGGACAGCAGGATGACCATGAGCCAGCACTGTGCCCTCGTGGCCAAGAAGGCCAATGGCATCCTGGGGTGTATCAGAAGGGGGGTGGTCAGTAGGTCAAGAGAGGTTCTNTTTAGTTACTATTTACAACAAGAAGCAGGATATTGAAAGAGATAAACCACATCTTACACAAAGGCACTTCTCCCCCACCCCTCCCTTGGTCCCAAAGCCCAAAGGCTTTGTTCTGTACCTTTTCCCCTCCCAGCGGCACATAGGGGGAAGTGGGGGAACGGTACAGTCAGTCTGCACTGCTCCTTTTCTCATCACCGTCTCTCCCACCTGCCATGTGGAGTTTTTCCAACGGGGCTTCAGTCCCCCGGCGACTCCCCAGACTCCGGTGGGGCTTCTAGTTCCAGCGTGGGGGCCTCCACGGCTGCTTCTTCTCTTCACCACGTGGCAGGGGAAATGTGGAGATCATTCTCTTCCATGGTCCGACTCAGTACCTGCGTAGATGTCACTTCCAGCATCCCTCTTCTCTTTTCTCCACCGTCGAAGGTCTTCATTGGCTCCCAGGAAAATGGACTCCCAGGTGAGCCATGGTGGAGGCTTGGGCTACGGCAGATCGTTCGCAGAAGCTGAGGCTGGACTGGCCCACCCGAGCCATGCTCTCCTCCAGCCACGCCAACCTATTGTTCTGTGCCCCCCCTTAAATATATTAGTTACAGAGGTGCCGCTTGGCTCAGCTCTGGGGCGGGAGCATATGAAAAGGCTACATGATAGTGCCCTTCCCCCACTGCCCCTGTTACCCAATGCTTGGGGGGTGACTTGGAACCACCACTTTAACCCCTCCCTTGCTGCCAGACAAAACCCATAACAAAAAGTTAAAAAGGAAAAAAAAAACTATGCCAGATGTTTTTTGCAGTTTAAGGTATAAAGTTGTTTATTTAACTGTATAAAAGCAGGGAACATTTGCAAGGGAAATTGGACACCTCATCTATATGGTGGATGCACTGTAGAGAAATTTCCCAATTGATAGGAAAGGTTGTCCAAATCCTTGCTGCCACCAGGCTCCCCAGCGACTTTGGACCTGGATGATGGTTTCTTTTTTTTTTTAGTTTGGTGCCTGTGTCCTTTGTGCTAACCCCATCAATTGGCAAAACACCCACCAACACAAGAAGGATGTCGAGCTGTTGGAGCAGGTCCAGAGGAGGGCCACAAAGATGGTCCATAGAATTATAGAATGGTTAGGGTTGGAAGGGACTTAAAAGATCACCTAGTTCCAACACCATGACATGGGCAGGGACACCTCCCACTAGACCGGGTTGCTCAAAGCCTCATCCATACTGGCTCTGAACACCTCCAGGGATGGGGCATCCACAGCTTCCCTGGGAAACCTCTTCCAGTGGTTCACCACCACCCTCATAGTAAAAAATTTCTTCCTAATATCTAATCTAAATCTACCTTCTTCCAGCTTATAACCATTACTCCTCATCCTATCACTAACACTCTCTGATAAAGAGTGCTTCCCCATCTCTCCTTTAGGCCCCCCCGAAGTACTGGAAGGGTGCTATAAGGTCCCCCTGGAGTCTTCTCTTCTCCAGGCTGAAAAACCCCAACTCTTTGTCAGCCTGTCCTCATATGGTAGGTGCTCCAGCCCTCTGATAGTTTTCACGGCCTTCCTCTGAACTTGCTCTAACATTTCCACGTCCTTCTTATGTCTGGGGGGCCTGAGCTGGATGCAGTACTCCATGTGGGGTCTCACAAGACCAGAGCAGAGGAGGAGAATCACCTCTCTCTGCCTGCTGGTCACACTTCTTTTGATGCAGCCCAGCACACGGTTGGCTTTCTGGGCTGCAAGCACACATTGCTGGCTCATGTTCAGCTTCTCCTCAATCATCACTCCCAAATCCTTCTCCTTGGGGCTGCTCTCAATCCATTCTCCACACAGCTTGTATTTGTGCTTGGGATTGCCCCAATGCATGTGCAGGAACTTGCATTTGGCCTTGTTGAACTTCATGTGGTTCTCACGGACTCACCTCTCAAGCCTGTCAAGGTCCCTCTGGATGACATCCCTTCCCTCCAGCATGTTGACAGCACCACATAGCTTGGTGTTGTTAGCAAACTTGCTGAGGGTACCCTCAATACCACTGTCTACACCTCTGAAAAGATATTAAACAACACTGGTCCCAGTACTGACCCCTGCAGAATGCCACCTGTCACCAGTCTCCACTTGAACATTAAGCAGTTGGCCGTAACTCTTTGAGTGCAACCATCCAGCCAGTTCTTTATCCACTGACTGTTCAACCTGTCAAATCCATGTCTCTTCATTTTAGAGACAAGGATGTTGCATAGGACAGTGTGAAATGCTTTGCATGAGTCCAGGTAAATGGTGTCAGCTGCTCTTCCTTTATCCACCAACACTGTAACCCTTTCTTAGAAGGATGAACTTTACTATTAAGTTTTCTTTAAATCTTATGCTAATTACTTCTGTTGCCTTATTGTACTAAAATACCAGAGTTTTAATTGCTTTTGTTGATTTTACAATCAGTTTAATCACTATCTGTCTACTTGAAAATGTTAGTTCTTCTTTTCACATGGCAAACACTGAAGAATTTGTTCTCATTAAAGGCAAGACAGGACTGTTTGAAAGTTCTTCCAAAATTGTCAGTTTAATTTGCACTTTGAAAACTCTTTCACGCTTCCTGTGGACCTCTTAAATAAGCATTTCCAGGATCTATGTTGAGTGGTAGTTACTAAAATGCATCAACTTATTCAATAGGTATTGAAAAGAAGAAAGCAAGAAGAAATTTAGCCAGACTGGATGACATAAACAAAGTATTTTCAGTGAAAGTTGATGAGATTGCATACTATACTCACACTGCCTTCAATGACTCCTCAAATTTTGGGGAAGTTAAAATTAAATTATTTTCAAAACTTTAATTTTAACCAAACGTATTTAAACATACTTCTGCAGTTTTCAGACTGTAACAGTAAAAGAAAATTGTACTTTCCAGTGGGGTTGAGAGCTATCCCCCTTCTCATACCTACTTCTCTTGAAAATTAAACTTCTTCATTGTGATATATGTATCCAATACGTTTTGTAATTTTCAGTTTCTGCATTTCACATGAAGGAATAGCACACAGCGGGTAGACAAGCAAGTTTTAATTGGTCAATACTGTCAGTCACAAAAACCGCACCAAAACCTCACCAACCAGCACTTTCTTGTACGTGTCATGGTCATGTTTGCTACTGCATAGAAAGAAGACAAGTGTATCCTCTAAAAGTAAAGGTTTACCAGCTATCAAGAATGGCTCAAAGTCAAAAGAAGACAGAAAATAATTCTTCTCACAAGGGAGAGGACAGATAGAAAACCTGAGGATAGATATCTAGAAAAATGTATTTTTAAAATGGCCAGACTGAAGTGAAGTTCTAAGAACAGTAGTTAAGGAGTCCTACCCTGGAAGAAAAATACTAAAATAAAGCATTGTAGAAAGTCTCCAGGGAATAAAATCTGCAAACGTAACAGGAGGAGCCTCAACCACTCAAGTAGCCATTTCCAAATTACTTTGCACAAATCTGTGATGCACAGGTACTATGAAACAGAAACTGTGCAAATATTAGACTGACAGATGCCACAGAACAGTGCTGGAGCTCAAGGAAAACATGGGAAGGTTGAAGGGCATCCTGTAGGGCAAGCTGTATTACAATCTAGAATTAAGCACCTTTCCTTTCTTCCTGGAATAAAACAGTCAAGCCTTCTTTACATTTCAGGAGAACCTATGGGGTCACAGTTTCAGTTCCCACTGGGAAAAACTTTCAGAAAAGAGTGAGCTGTCTGTGCTGCCAGCTTTCTGCCGGGGCATGTCATCCCCATGCCTGCAGAATTGGAGTCCCAAGACTCTTCTCAGTTCTGAGCTAATACTGTCTGCCAACCTCCTCCTTCTCTGCTGCTGTTTCTGTTGGCCTCCTCATGAGGAATCAGCTGTTGCAGCCAATAAACCATGGTAAAAGAGTAGTGGTTTCTTAGCATAATGGTAAAAGATACTTTAACACTCTGCTTTCCAGGCATTTTGCTATTGATTCAAATCATGTATTCTTTCTTTTTTATCTTTAACACGTTATTTTTACTGTTTGTAACAGGATATGGAAAGCTGGAAAACAAAACCTTTTTTAGAACTCCATAGTTCTCATTTTCTAAATATTTTATTTTGCTATAGTTTCAGCATGGCAACAGCTGAACTTGCTGCGTCAGTTTCATTTCTCTTTTTCACAAACTCATCAGACTGATGGTAGTTCTGAAAATCCCAAGCACTTATGTTAACCTGTTCCTCCATCAGTGAAAGAAGTTTGCATTGTCTCTCTTGAGCAAAAAAAGTGACAAACTATATCTAGTCCTTTCTGTGACTGAAAGCCTGTGTCCTCATTGGCATTCAGCCAGCATCTTTGCCAAAATATCATGTGAAAACAGATAAATAATAAAAAAATAGAATTACATAATATTTTTTTCTGGTGAGGGACTGCTTCAGCTGTGGGAATCTGAGCAGAAACTGAGCATTCATCAATTTGACCTAAATAGTGAGGGGGAAAAAAGAATAATTCCAGGTGTATAGGAAAATGAAATGAGCCTGAATGGGGAACATGAAATACATCAGTGACCCTAGCGAAAAAAAAAAAAAAATACGTATGTATGTATGTGTATCTCTATTAATATATGCATATAATTATATTCACTAATATATTATGAATATGTAAGGGTATATATAATGGATTGCTTCACTATAAAGAAATCATTAGTAACAGCTAACTTTGCATGGAAAGAATTCACAAGTTCAATCAAAAAATAAATACTTGTCTTGGTGGCTGTACTAGGTTTGCATGGCAAGGTTTTGGCAGCAGGGGGATATACACAGGTGGCTTCTCTGAGAACATTCTAGAAGCTTCCCCCACGCCTGTTAGAGCACGGTCTCCAAGAAGGACCTGCTGCTGGCCAAGGCCAAGCCCTTCAGCGATGGTGGTAGCACCTCTGTGATCACATATTTAAGAAGGAGAAACACTGCTGTCAGTGCAGAAGGAGGGGGAGGAGGTGCTCAAGGCACTGGAGCAGAGATTTCCCTGCAGCCCGTGGTGCAGCCCATGGTGAGGCAGCTGTGCCCCTGCAGCCGTGGAGGGTAACGGGGGAGCAGAGATACACCTGCAGCATGTGGAGGGCCCCACGCCAGAGCAGGTGGATGTGCCTGAGGGAGTCTGTGATCCTGTGGAAAGCCCATGATGGAACAGGCTCCTGGCAGGACTTGTGACCCCGTGGGGGACCCACACTGGAGCAGTCTGTTCCTGAAGACTGAAGTCCATGGAACGGACTCATGCTAGAGCAGTTTTTCAAGAATTGCAGCCCATGGAAAGGACTCACGTTAGAGAAGTTCAGGGAGGACTGTCTCCTGTGGGAGGGACCCCACACTGGAGCAGGGGAAGAGTATGAGGAGTCCTCACCTGAGGAGAGAGGAGCAGCAAAGACAACTTGTGATGAACTGACCACAACAACCATTCCCCATCCCCCTGTGCTGCCAGGAGTGAGGAGGGAGAGAAATTGGCACAGGTTGCCCAGGGAAGCTGTGGATGCCCCATGCCTGGAGGTGTTCAAGGCCAGGCTGGATGAGGCTTTGAGCAACCTGGTCTAGTGGAGGGTGTCCCTGCCCATGGCAGGGGGGTTGGTACTAGATGATCTTTATGGTTCTTTCTAACCCAAACCATTCTATGATTCTATGAAATCAGGAGCAAAATTAAGCCCAGGAAGAACAGAGGGGTGGGAGAAAGTTTTTAAGATTTAGTTTTTATTTCTCATTACTCTACTCTGATTTGATTGGTAATAAATTAAACTAATTTCCCCAAGTCAAGTATGTTGTGCCCGTGATGGAAATTGGTGATTGATCTCTCTGGGTCCTTATCTCAATGCACAGGCCTTTCATTATATTTTCTCTCCCCTGTCCAGCTGAAGAGGGGAGTGACAGAGTGGCTTTGGCAGGCACCCGCCATCCAGCCAGGATCAACTCACTGCAGTGGCATGGACTGGCTTGTTTGGAGTTTGTTAGCCCACTAATGCTAGAAAGCAGCAAAGGAAATGAACAAACAAAGTATTCTCTAATAACTGTTTTATTATAGGGGAGTATTACTGCTGTATCTCATCAAGCTGGTTACACCAAAATGCAAATTAAGATGGGGAATGTATTCCCTGAATTAAATCAATAATTACACAGGTTAGATTTAAGTCACTGTAATAAGTCTCCAGTAATGGACCAGAGGGTCTAGGTGAATAACAGACTGAACATAAACCTTCAGAGCACCTTTTTCACCATGACAGATGGGTCGTGTCCTGGGTTGCATTAGCAGGAGTGCTGCCTGCTGGCTGAAGGAAGTTTTTCCCCTCTACCTATGTAGCCATGACTAGACTACCATGTCCTATTTTGTCCCTCTCCCCACCACGACAATCTAAAAAAGCCAAAGACTAAGTGGAGAGGGAGAGAATCACAGGGGTGGTTAGAGGCTTGGGATGCACCAGACACACCGGAGAGGGAGCTGCATCTGCCCAGCCTCCAGAGGAGAAGGCTTAAGGAGGAATCTAATCACAATCTTCCATCATCTAATGAGGGATTAGAAAAACAAGGTCAGGCTCTTTTCAAAGGTAAAGAACAAAAAGAAAAGAGGAAACAGCTGCAAGCTGCACAGAGGGAAATTCCAGCCAGTTCTAAGGAAGGAAATCTTCACACTGAGGATGGAATGGCTGCACAGAGGAGTTCTGGGGTCCCCAGCCTTGGAGGTATTAAAAACTCAACAGGACAAGACTCTGAGCTACTAAATCCAGATCTGAGACTAGATGACCTCCAGATGTCCTTCCCCACCTAAATTATTCTACAGTTCTTTTATTATATATATATATATCTTTATATTTATCTTTATATATATATGTTGTATTTTTAAAAAAATTCAGTTGTCCTATATTAAATTAAGAGATTTGCTGAAACGAAAATTAAGTGTCAAGTGCTGAATATGACAGTGCACAAATATATCCTTCACAAAATGACTGAGAAGGTTCAGAATCCAATCTGGAAAACTAGAGAGAGTGCAAAGGACATCTCAGTGGACTCTGAAGAACAAGTTGCATATACACACCCAAACGTCACAAAGCCTGAATGGTTAGCTAAAACTGGTTAAAGAACCATTGCCCATATGATAAAAGAAAAACAGTCTTCTGTTTTCATACAGATTTGATCCTGGAGAAGCATTTGGCAAATATGTCAGATCTGAACAGTAATTAAATATGGTTCAGGCATTTGTCACGTCCCTGTCACATGCCATAAAAATGCCAACATTTTTATTCTTTTGCTCTAGTTCAAAAGGTCTCTTGTGATTTTGAAACACAAAAAAGAGTCACTTTGGTGAATGTGCCTGCTATTTTTGCTCTGTTTTGAAAAGCAAAACTAGACAGCATATAGCCTTTATGTTCCTTGTTGCAAATGAATTAGGATATAGAGGAAATATGTAATAAATGCTTTAGTTAACGTTATATATAATGTATATAATAAATGTTAAAAACACTATATATGTTAAAAAGTACAAGAATTTGCTTTTAGGCAAGCATCTTAGATAAACTACACAGGCAGGGTATTTAGTACTTTTCTCTTCTCTGCTTTGAAATAGTGGCAATTGAAGCACAGAAAAGTTAGGTCACTTGCCCAACTTGACATGGGCAGGTACCACAATAGGTCTTCAAATCAATAGTTGCTAACTTCAATACATTTCTCTTTGAATTGTAGATAATTTCTTCCTTATGTTTTTCCATAAACTTGTTATGGCTGAGAGAAAAGAGCTCAAAAAAACCCTAACTCAAAATAGAAAGCTGCGTAACTACATAAGCAAAAGCTGTACGCATCAGGTACAGACCATTAGGCAGAATAAAGCAATAACAGATTTGGTAAGTGCACTTGCACATAAGAAGTAACAATGACTTTCAGAGTCTGTGACATAGAAATTCATCAGTATGGGAACTCAGCTATAATCAAGAATGACAGGAAGAATATTCATAGAGAGTTGTAATAAAGACAGTCTGATAATATGCAGATAACAGGCACCTTGGCAAAATGTATTTTCAGTGCTTTCAAAATAGGTTTATAAATAGCAAAAGAATTTTCCTGCATATTTAAGTAGGAATTAAATTTATATTGTTTTACTTTATTTTTCTTTCTGAAATAATTAAAAGTGGATGTTCTGTCTTAAAACATCTTGGAATTTCATGTAAAAGAGGAAGGAGCTTATTGAACAGATTACTGTACTTTAAAAGTAGTCTACAAACCTAAATTTTCTCAATTTTTTTTTACCAGTAAAACCAAAACTGCTCCATTCCTTCTTGCAAACAAAGTGATTTGGTTTTACATCCACCTTAGCTTTTCTCTGTTGCTCTTAAAGAACAGGGTACTTTCTAAATTAGCTGTCTGAAAAAACTGTAGTATATATATTCCAGATGAGGTACACCAATCTTTTCTATTTCATCCCGTTCCTTACAGTTTTCCTAGGACTGTTTTCTGCACTGTGCCAGATACAATGTTTTTTACTGGAAGCCTGTGATCACAGTAACATATCCCTCTGCTTCAGACATACCTAGGCTATTAAAGATTATGGAAAATGGTATCCAAATAGAGCGCTAATTCTGCTGCATTGAAAGAAGTGATTCTGCACACTCATAAAGGCTTACCTTTCCCTGGGGGAAAATTTAACAGTTTCGGGTGGAAATTACTTTTTGCACAGTTAAGGCTGACTCATTTTCTTCCAGGCTTTAACTGGATAAGAAAGGAAATCATGAGTGGTCTAACCTCCCCAGATATAAGTGGTGCTGCTGCTGCTAAAAATCCGATTGTATTTTTTTTAAGGCTGCACAAATTGTTTACATAATTTTATTCCACACTGGAAAACAAAGACTTCTTAAAGATTCCCATAAACTCAGGTTTTAGCCATATATAAACTGCACCATTTGCTAACAACACATTTAATTAGGTCTCTCCAGTTTGCTAACCTGAATTGCACTATTATTGCAAGTTGCACAGTGCACATGTGCCTTAGCACTTGCAGTTTTTCAGCAAGTGTAAGAAAGCTTCAGCCCTACAGTAAATAAATCCAAGTGGCTGCAGGTGCATGGCTTCCATTAGATCACAAATTTCATATTTTGGCAGCTTATATTTTATATCCCTACCTGGTTCACTAAGCTTTATAAGCCTTTATTTTGTAGATTTGATAACATAGGCGAGAAAGGAGCACAGAAAAAGACTAAAATAATTGACTGATGAACAGAGTCTTTAGTGAAAATGCAGCAGTCCCTAGCTTTTCAGATTCTGCAACTTAGACCTCTGACAAAATGGGATTTATCTGCAGCTTGGAGTGCATTATGCAATCTGAGCACTACCTCAGTGTGGCTTTCTTCCCTTGGGTAGGATATGTAGATGTGGATATCACAACTGAACAAACAGAGTGCCCTACTGTTCAAAGCACAGAATAGGCAGCAAAATGAAGATGGAAGAGCTGGTGAACATTTTTTTTCAATTTCAGAAGCCTCCTGCAGCTTATTTTGAAAACAACCTACTTGCCAACCTGAAAAAATATTTTGTTCCCTGTGTTTGACTCCACACAGAAAAAAAAGTCTAGTGAGATGAAACATCTCAGAAATAAAATCTGCCGCATAAAATCATTTCTAGTTTATTTTAAAGCAAAATGACATGACAGTCTTTTTTCTCAGTGTGTGCGTTGTGGACATGGACAATTCTCCAGTTCACCGAGATCCTCAGTCTCCTCACTTACTCTTAGCCTAACTCTTAGTCTGGTTTTTAAAATGCTTTACACCCAGCACTGAAGCTGACCATCTTCCTGCAGTTCCCTGCTTTGAAATAATTTTTCCTTCTTCTCTTGGAGAGTTTTAATTGACTGTCAGGGCATCAAGTGCCTCAACAGGACCCCTCCCAGGCATCACATCCTCTGCCATGTGCTTGAGCTCCCTTTAAACTCAGATCTGAGCACACCAACTCTGCCTGAGCTACACTGTAGGGTACCTGCCTTCTATCCTCTGCTAGTTCCTAAATCTCAGACTGGATTTCCCCGACTGATCTTGGACATAATACTGCCTCACCTTGCCTGATGAGCACCAGGCTGTTAATGGAAAGCTGTTGCTCTTGTCATCTCTGTACACCCTGCCTGGTGAATGAGCTCCATAAGGAAAGGCTCTGCCCTGCCTGCACTGTGGTCTGCCTTAGCTCCTGCCTTCTCTTCCTTCCTGGAGCAGTCTCACAGTTGTTGCTCCCTGGCAACTCTTACAAAGGCTGAAGCCTGAGCTTAAATAGAGTTCCTGGACTATCAGGCAGAAGGTGCTTGTGTGAAGGGTCCAGGTGAAGCTCACAGGGCAAACAAGGTCTTTTGGGGCACTCAGCATCCTTGCAGAGAGTGAGGCTATGTGCCTGATTTGCAGACTACGCTTACAGCTGTGAAAGCTCACCAAAAAAGACAGTGAGGCTACTGCCAGCAGGCTGAAATTCTCTTCACATGTCTCCTAACTCCACTGGAAAATCTGAAAGTATCTCTAAACTCCAAAATGTTGGAAACTGCTTTCTGCATTCAGAACAGTACACCCCAAACTACGAAGCCTGTTGTGACCAAAACTGCAATCTGGAAGAGCACCAGTAACAGCCAGAAAATGTGGAAATACTGGAAAGAAATTGGAAAATGTGGCATATTTTTAATTAGCAATCACTGGTTACAGCTGTCATCAGAATGGCTAGTAGAAAGATCACTTTTGACTTATGTATCAAATCTAGTCTACAAACAGACATTGTCTTAGTTCTCCTTTCTGGTGAGATGTGGGGAACACACACTGCGTTTCAGCCACCGAGCTGCCAGTTTTAGCATCAAGCCTCTGTTATCTGCCTGTGATCTCTTTTTTCTGTTCTGCCACAAGAAGCAGCAACACACTCTTCAAGTCTGAAGAGGCTGTTTGCAAGGAACATTAAGGAGGAATGCTTTGGACTAGATTAGAATTAATGACAATGCTCACACTGAAGCCAGTGGGATTTTGAATTAACACATACCACTTTTTCTGGAGTTATTATCTTCAGCGGTTTACCAGGAGTGCATACTAAAAAAAAAAAATAAGAACTGCACAACTTTTCACATTGACTGGGACTATGAATTTATGGAAGTTCATCATTTTTAACATTATGAGTGAATATGCAAGGAGAAAAACATAATTGAAAGAAACCTTTAAAATTACAGAAGGCTGAAAGAACAGAATCTTTGCAATGCTGCTGCATTGGGAGCCAAGGGTTTGATTTCCTGTGCTGCCACTCAAATAGCATATTAGAAATAATATCAAAGCAGGATCTATTCTAGCATATATGGGAGTAGGAGCAATTAGAAATTTTCTGGAGGTAATGGTGTTGAAAGTCTTAAGCTGGTTGAGTGTTAGGTTTGGAACACACTGAGAAAAACTGTTAGCCTCACAGTTGTGAAGGGAGGATGGCATACAAACACTGACAGTTGCTGAGACTGAATGCACGAATTCCTCTCCTTTCTTAAATCACCTTAAAATAGTTTTCATGGAAAGAAACTGGAGTAACAACACGGGAAAAATAATTAAAGTTATTCTTTACAGATTAAAAAATTAGTATTAATTGCTTAATAGCGAAATAATTCCCTGCTTCTGATTGTATGTCTTCCTGATAAAAGAAGGACTTGTTTATTACAGTAGTGTGGACTGTAGCATGAGGGAGCTGCACAGTCATATTAATATTGTTTTCTTCTAACCCCCCCAGGTTCAACATAATTCGATAAATCAAATCATTAAGAGAGAGAGAGTACACAGCAGCCTTGTTTAATTTTTAATGTTACCTCCATGTTTTAAAAGACAGAATATCAGCAGTATTTAGTGCACTTCATGTGACAGTCAGAAAAACAAAAAACATGTCAAGAATACACATTACAAAATAAAAAGCATCTGATAATTTTCTGAAGCCTAATCTCAGACTGGCTCAATCCCTAGAAAACATAAAATCCCCAAGATTCTTACTTAAGTGTTTCACCAACTTAGTTTTATCTTTGCTAGACTTAAAGCAACAATGTTCTTGCTCTCTGACACTGCAAAGGTCAGTAAGGTAGCATCCCAGCCCAGCTGTGTTCTGAAGTAATTTCCCTTGAATTTCTGTCTTCAGCCTGTTTAATCACTATCCCCATTTTGCACCCTACCTCTTTACTGATATTGCCCTTGAACAAAACCAGTCATGGTTCTTCAGTAAGTAATCGAGTACAAAAGCTTGCATAGTGGCTCCATTGTCACATGTCCTTTTTGTGTACCTAAAGATACTGCTATTATCAGTGAATCAAGGAAGAAATGGCACATCCATAACATCCTCTGAATGCCACAGATAAGGTGGACCATCCCCTTATTGGTGCCTCAATTACACACACTCACGAAGCATGTTGAAGGACCACTATTCAGACGTGGCAGGCTCCTCCAGTGAGTTCTCATTTAACCTCATTCTTGGGCAGCAAACTATTTCAATGTTCCACATTACTAATGAGCATATATAAGCATTTCTAATTTTTTTTTCTCTTCAGACTTGGCCTATTATTATAACTTTCCTTATTCAAAAGAAACATTAAGGCTCTCCTTACCCACCCACAAGGGGGGCCCTGGGGGACTCAGATAATCTTTTTGGTTCAAGGACCAAAAAATGATCTGTGTGCCACCAGTGTCAGCTGATTAATGAAGAAAATTGGTGTTATGGTCCAAGCAGATCTCTTGCCTACTCTGTGGCTGGGTAAGTCTGAAGAGAGTATAAGGAGAAACAACTCACTTGTGTGTGTGCGTGTAGAGGCATAGGTTCAACATAGGCAAAATAAACAACAAATTAAGTCCCAGTAAAACACAGCAGCCAAGCTTTAAAGGTAAATTTCCTTTTCTATCAAAAAAAGAGAAAAAAACCCCAGATGTCACAAATGTTTAAACTTAATAAGCAAAGCTATTTTAGAAAATAAATTCTTGCTTTGTCAGCCAATTAGTTCTTGATTCTAGCCTGCAATTAGCTTTTTTAAAAGCATCACACTGTAGTGGCCTCAGGATATACATTACATTGATTAACTGCTTACCTCCTTGAATGTATGTGTATCAGCTTTCATTGAAAATAGTTTTACAGATTGCATAGATGATGCAATGTTCAGTGCTTACACCCCTAGAGCAAGGGACATTCCCATTAAGGAAAGGCAGTTTTTAATCCAAAATTTCACAGGAATTTGAGTCAGTATATCTTTTCTGTCCACTGCATGTGCTCTTCATCTCCTGACCCCTCCACAGCTTTCAGTGGTACAGTTCACATGCACAGAACATTACCCTTGCAATCTATGCTGTTATAGCACTGTTAAACCAGCAGGTAACAGGTTTTCTTATTTGTATTTTTAGCATTTAATTGGATCTTTTTAAAAAATTCTACATGTTTACAGAGCCCTTACGAAGTACAGCAACAATCACCTTTTTATGAACCCTATTCCAGTTATGCCATTCACTTTCTCAGAAAGTTTTATTGAATTAGAATAGCTTCCTAATTCAAAATGCACATTACAAGAACATTAAGGACTGAAGGCATCACGGAATTACTACTTCCACTGTTTTAGAATATTGGAGGAGTTAGAGACACGCGCACACCTGTAGGGTTGTGATCTTACTGGCTTCACAGAGTCATGGTGGGACGGCTCCCACGACTGGAGTGTTGGAAAGGAAGGACACAGGCTCTTTAGGAAAGACAGGCAGGGAGATGAGAAGGGGGTGTTACCCTCTATGTCAGTGACCAGCTGGAATGCATGGAGCTCCACCTGGGGATGGATGAGGAGCCCACAGAGAGCTTGTGGGTCAGGATTAAAAGGAGGGCAGGGACAGGTGACATTATAGTGGGGGTCTGCTACAGGCCACCCAACCAGGAAGACTGAGCAGACGAGGCCCTCTATAGACAGATAGGAGCAACCTCAGGGTCACAAGACCTGGTCCTCAAGGGCGACTTCAACCGTCCCAGCCTGGAGAAGCAAAGGCTGCAGGGAGACCTTACAGCAGCCTTCCAGTACCTAAAAGGGGCCTAAAGGAGAGATGGAGAGGCACTCTTTGTCAGGGATTGTAGCAATAGGATGAGGGGTAACAGTTTTAAGCTGATACAGGGTAGATTCAAATGAGATATTAGGAAGAAATTCTTCACCGTAAAGGTGGTGAGGCACTGGAACAGGTGGAGAAGCTGTGGATGCCCCATCCCTGGAGGTGTTCAAGGCCAGGCTGGATGAGGCTTTGAACCACCGTGGCAGGGGGAATGGAACTCTGTGATCTTTATGGTCCCTTCCAAACCAAACCATTCTGTTTCTATAAGTCTATGATTAAATAAAATTGAATTAAATATTTAACAAAAGCCATCGTTTAAAGAAAATTACTGGCATAGAGTTCAGCCAATGAAAGGATAGTTCTGCTCACAGAGATTAGTTTTCCCAGCCACAGTAGAGCAAGGCAATGTATCAGAACCTGTAGCTCCCTCCTGATCCAAGGTATTGAAATACAGGCATACATAAAGGTTTTCATTTATTTCATGCATAAGAGGTACAATATAAACGATTTCTCACAACTAGGAAAAAATACATTTTTACCTAATAACCAGAAATAAAATGGACCCAGAAGCACATGTATTTAATAAAGACTCATCGATATTTGACTAAAAAGTTTTAATGGATAATTGAGTTCCATTTCCTACCTGTCTGCTATCAGGGACTTACACTGTCAACACTTATTTGCCACAAGATTTCCACTGTATCAGCCAAGTGACCTTATTCTGCAAGAATTTAAGCCCTTGAGTAAAATAATTTTTTAAAAAAGCCTATTGCAATACATTAGATTACCTATATACGTGTATATATATAAATATTTGTAAGAACAGCAACATACTTCTCTACCCTCCTCTGGGATAGGAGCTAAGTGCACCAACTATAGGAAAGCACTCCTGTAAATCACCCAGCCTCAGGGAAGGGCAACGTAGGGGGAACAACCTCCACTGGGTGTTTTTTAGGAATGACATTTCTGTGTTTTGAATTCTCACAATCTGCTTCTGTACAACATTGGCTATAGAGCTAGTAAAAATGAATATTGCTGAAAATGAAATAGAGCATCTGACTACATTACTTTTGAGATAAACCATATGAGAAAATCCCAAGGAAAATATGCCAAACCCCTTGTGGCCCTACAAGTTAGGAAAAGCTCAGCAACATGAAAAAAACCTTCTAGGTTTCCAATAAAAGAAAATAATTAACTATGCCTGTCAGATGTGAACTTGGATACTGCAGGTAAACTTTGTATCTCATGAGCAAGCACTAGAAGGCAAAAAGAAGACTGGAAAAGAATTAGTATTCCATCTAAATGAACCAAAGAAATTATCAAAGGCTAACATACAAGGCTTTTCCAGTTTTCCCAGTAAGTAGGGTGAATTTTTGCTGTATCAGTCTTGGCCTACCCAACTTGGAAAGCCCTACGAACTATATTAAACTTAGGAATCTATTTCATAGTTTATAACTCCAAAGAATACACTTTGTGTGCTTGCTGTTGCCCGTAAAGACTACCTAATCAACAGGCAAATGTGGTGGCCTAAACTCATTTAGAAATCTGAATGTCAAACACTTTACAGGAGATGTGTATTTTTATTTAGTCAGGGTGATTTGGTTTGAGATTTTTCAGTTCTTTACACAATAAATACACATGTACTTTTACAAAACCAAATAACATTCCTCATTTGCATTGTGCATATTAACATTTGAAAATTACAGTACTACCAAACATTTATTATAGCATAATAAATGTTATGCTATAAGGAAAAGCTTTGTTCTGAATTTAACATGTAAATAATCAAATTATGCAACTGATAGGAGCAACACTTTATAAATTATAATGTGGCTAGGTGAGACCATGATGATAAATTGAACTAAAGGGATGTCATCAACTAGAACAACACTGTGTTTTTAAAATTATTTGAACATGATTGCAGGTATACCACTGATTTTCCTACCAGTTTTTGTCACATTACCACCACAATGTATGTAGCTTTGGTTTTTCATGCTCTCCTCTCTCCTGTTTTTACTTCAGACCCATGTGATTGCACAACCCTTCTTAGTTACAAGAAATGTGGGCCAAATCTGTGAGAGCAGATATAAATGAAATAGCATGCAATGCATAAAATACATAGGAAAAGGTTTTTAATTCCTTCAAAAGTCATTTTTCCTTTAGTCATTTTCAACTGTAGTCCTTTTAGGCCTGATAAACAACTACAAAAGGATTAAAAGGTACATACAGAAAATACATTTTTTTTCTCTTCAAAGCTGAAGGTACGTCTTTATAACCTTTATAAGGTTTTATAAGGTAGGCATACACCTACTAAGAAGTGTATACCACTTTTTTATTTATGGCACTGATAAACACATCCATCTGAATTTTTCTGTGCTCATTAACATGACAGTATCTTCCACAGCTAACCATGTAGTTTCTATTTAAATACATTTTTTAGATATTTCTGGGTAAACAAAATCTGAGAAGGACACATATTTTCTGGTCAAATGCATATTTATTTGTCAATTTTGTTAAGATTATTTAAAATCAAAAAGAAAATAATTATCAGAGAAAAAAGAGCAATGACTTATGTAGCTCTTTTTCTACAACAAAACCTCCAGATGACAGATTCTGAGCCAAATTCCCACTGAATGCAATTCTATTCACCTCATTTGAAATACAGTGGGGTATAATGAGACCTAAACTAGGCAATATATGCATGAATATCTGTAATAATCTGTGATGTCAGTCCCCTCACAACTGAGGTGAAGCCACCTGTGGAGGACATCTTCATTAACTGACACTTCAGCCCCTATGTAATACTTGATAGGTGAGTGGGACTCATACTGTTTATAGGCAGTCATGTCTCAAAATATTTCTCATGGATTACCACACTTCAAAAATCATGCACAGTACATCTTTCTAAGAGATAACAGGAAATGTTTTCTACAAGAAAAATCAGGAACTCTCTATCAACATCAGTATTACAGCAAAGGGACCCCATTTTAACTTATGCTGCTCTATAGCACAGTGTATCCTGTGGTAATGAAGGATAACCACATCCTGGAATGCATTAGCAAGAGTTCTACCTACAGTAATTATTTCCCTTTGCTTGTGAAGCTGTATCTAGATTAGTACATCCGATTTTGCCTCCTTTACCATCACCTAGTTATAACAAAGAAATTCTTTATGATGAGGCTGGTAAAGCACAGGAACGGTTGCACAGAGAAGCTTTGGGGTGCTTTCCCTGGAGATACTCAGACTTTGACTGGCCAAGGCCCTGAGCAACCCAATCTAACCATAAAAGCTGGCCCTGCTTTTAGAAGGGAACTGGAAGAAATGACTTCAAGAAGTCCCTTCAAACATACATTATTCTGTTATTATTTTGCATTGCAGCAGTGTTGTGCAGAAACCTTCTTGGAAGTTTTGAACTAGTTAGCTTCGAATGGAGGGCAACCTATTTGAATCATGGGCCACATTGTAGAATAGCCTCAGGCATGTCTGTGGTTCTTTCAGACCATCATACTGGTGTACCAGACTGCAACAGAAACAAGCTATTTTAAATGTGTTCATTATGTCTACAGTATACCGCAGCCAGTGATGAGATGGCATACCAAGGGGAAGACAGATCCCATCTGCATAGCAGAGTCTTCCACAAGCCTTAATACTCCTCCTTTTTTTTTTTTTTTTTTTTTTTTTTTTTNTGAACAGATCACCCTCACAAGATTTCCAGGCACAGTAATGAGTTAGTTATACTCATTATTATGTATACTTACATCAATAATTGTATTTTTCTTTAATACTCTCCCTATTTAAAGAGCTTGATTTGTTTAACAAAGCTGAGAGGAACTAACAGTTGAGTTACTTGTAATTAGGGTGTTGCTTGCACACTGAGAAAGAATTTTAAAAAGATAAGTGAATAAGGTGTCAGTGGTAGCCTCTGCACCAGCTACACATGAAGAGAGGCAGTGAGTCCTGCTCATGATAGGAGACCATGATAACACTTAATCTTACCTTTCCTTTCAGGACCAGGCTTATATGACATATGAAGAAGCTCCCCAAGCATTCAGAGATCCATAAATCTCCACAAAAATTGCTAACAAGCCTTCCATAGACTGTACCGGGAGGTTTACCTTTTTGGCTTGAGAGTTAAAAAGGAAAATGCCAAATAGTATCTGGTGCCTTGAGATCTCTACAAGAAAGGTACCACAAGTGCACTGCAGAGAGCTTTCAACATGATCAGGAAATGGAAAAATATAATGTTGATCTTATCTTTATTGTTTGGAGCTTGGGTATGTTTTGTGATGGCATTTTCAAGTGCATTTTTAGTGAAAACAGGTATGCATTTTTACAGATCACAAGAATGTTAGATGTACCGTCAGCTGTCCAAGAGGCAGTATTTCAAGAATCCACACAGATAAAAGAGGAACAACAATAAGCTCCATGTTAGAGAGCAGTGACTTCCAGCTGGAAGTGCTGCCCCAAGGGATCACTCGTTTCTCAGCCTTAGGAGCAGTTCAGAGGATCACTTTGTTTGTAACGCTGTGGCAATGGCTGGGATGCCTGGATAAAAGCAAAACCTGCCACAGTCAGGGCACAGGAAGGAGGGGGCGGGGGTGGTGGCGAGGGAGGCAGGGTGGTAAAAGTGGAACCCAGTTTGCATAACCAGCTTCTTGGAATTAGCACTGCTATTCTTATAGAAAGGGAAGTTTCTCCTCCAGCTCTGTATGGAATGAAAATGCTGCCACTTAAAGACCCAGAGACCCTATGAGATGCTACAAGCAAAGCCACCTCTCAGTTCCATGGTTACTTGTATTTCTAAATAATTAGTTTCCATTATGTATTTCATTAAGATTTTCCTATTGAAAAACCTCATATAATTATTAAAGGGAAAAAAAATCCTACAAGATGCAGGATGCTGCTACCAACTGTATCTACTATAATGTGGATTTTCAATAAAAAATCTAGATGTGTTTGTGAGACACAGGCTACCATCCTAGAACAAAGCACGTAACTAGACCCACATAGCCATGACCACAAAAACAAACTGCTGAGGAGAGAGACAGATACAGGGATGCTGCTTTATCCTTAAAAAAAATCTTGCTGCTGGCAAGGAGACATGAAGCTGCAGGAACACTGTATTTTTCATGCATCTCAGATCAATATAAAGCTATATGCCCTGTGTGCTGAAACAGCTACATTACATGGTAGGTGTTGTTCATATTTTCAATATGGTGTTTCAGTTGAGTTGGAAATATTTATATGGAATGCCCACCTAATCGTGAAAGTCTCTGATGTTTTGTTGATGTATGGCAAGTCTTTACTGTCAGCAGCCAGTCAGCAGAAATGCAGATAAACAGAGGTAAGAATTCAGTCTTAAAAATGAAAAGACCTTATGATATCTTAATCATATTACACTGTATTACATTGTATTATACCTTAAGCAATTTCACTGTTATGTCTGCAACATTTAAACCTTTATTAGCCTCTCTGGATGAGAAAGTGACTGAAATTTCAAATGACACAGAAGGAAAGGAAGTGCTCAGCATTGCTTTACTCTCTCTCTGTTTGTTTTTTAATACAAAGACAACAGCTTCAATAATGATCCTGGTGAAGAAATTTGCATTTTATTATATTTAATGCACAGGTATTTGTTTCTCACTGCCATAAAAATCACAATTTGACTAACTAAAAACCTGACTAGCAATATCACAGAGCGGCAACATATATATTTACAGGAGAATAGGTACTCTGCATGTTTAGAATGTCCGCAGAAGAATCATGTAGCAACACACAAAATCAAAGATAAATTAAAAGCCTGTGAGGCCATGAACCAGTATTTTATGGCAAAAAGGCCCACCATGTTTTATAGCACAGTTACTAGTAAGTATATCCCATTTAATTTAAAACTGAATCATTTTTAACTACCTTTTTTCTTCCCAGTGTCAATACTTCAAGCATACTTTCAAGTAATTTTTCCGTTTTACTGCTTACAAACACTTAAAAGAAGACAAGCTCTAAATCCAGTACTCTGAATCAATTTAAAAAGGATTTCATTCTGTTTTAACAGGAAAATATTATGCACTACATAATATGAAGGCGGTGGCAGCAGCTGTGGGTTCCCTATCACAGGTTTGCAAACACATTTAATCTAATTGATGAGCTTTTGTTTAAACAAGCATTGATATGCATCCTGTGATGCGTATGGGTTGCAAATATTCACAGCAACATACAGCCCAAGTGATCTGCTTGTGACACTAAAACAACTTTTATATGACTAAGAATGTGAAATATATTCATTAATAATATTTTCATACAAAGAACCTTAGATAATTATGTAGTTGAATTCATACTGGTTCCCACTGAAATCTACAATACAATTCAAACTGATTTTTTAAGGGGATGACCAAGACCACTGCGGATAAACATTTGTCCTCTGTGCTTTGGAACACATAATTTAAAAAATCAATTTGAAATACACCAAGCAACTTATACAAGTTTACACACTCAAGCAAATATAAACTCGACTGTAGGTTTCACATTGCCACCTGAGGTAACACCATGTTTTGCAAATAAAACTAAATGCTTTATGTGATTTTTCCTTTGTTGCAATCATCTTTCTTGCATGTTGCTCAGAACTGAGAAAAAACCTAACACTTTTGCTTTACTATTATTAAAAATTAATTAGAATTCTCAAATATGTAATCAGAAAATGCTTGGTTTAATCTCATGTGGCCAAATACAAATCTGCTTTCCAAAATGCAATAACATGTGATTTTATATCTAGTTGCCATCAGAGAACACCTATGTCTGTACTACTGATATTCACAGCCATTGCTATTGAACAAGCAGTAGGTATAGTGCTTCAGAAATACAGATTAAACAGTCGTTTCTTCTTTTTTCTTTAAGTATCATTTGAAGATGTTTGGAGGCTCAAAACATTATATATGACATATATGTCAGTAATTTTAACTGACAAGCTGTCTTTTTGTCAATATTTGGCCTACACAAAGCTTTCCTCTAACTATGAAGTTCACTTGGAATGTATTGTGACTATATTTTAGCAAATTCTGCATTTCTTTGGAATATAGAAAAACAATGCTTCTTGCTCTCTCATTATGGAAATGTATTTAAAAAAAAAAAAAGGCACCAAAGCAGTAAAATTTAATGAGTGACATCATTCAACAAAATCACAGAAAATGGCTAGGTGAGAGGGAAGGAATGGGTTCTCCAGTTTACCACAATGCCTTGTTCTCTATGAAAATGCTGAATAAATGCTTCGTTACAAGGAAAACTATTAATATTGCACGAAACAGTGCAATGGTAGTTTTCATTCCCACAGGGACCTCAATCCATGAAAAGATGATCCACTGTAAAACTTCAATAATTCAGGAGGCATATGGTATAGTTAAAACAGGTCTCTTTCCCATACAGAACTCGGAGGAAAACCATTTCCAACAGAAGCATGTTATTTACAATTATTCTAATCAGAGAACTTTTTTTTGGTTTGGGCTTTTTTTTTTTTCTTCCTAAAATCCTCTGTGGTTAATTGTAAATTCATCAGGAAGTTAATTTTTAAAATCTCCTTACAGCTCTGCTTCCAGTTCTATCTGCAATTCACTTGCAAAGCAGTAAATTCTGGCATAATTTGTGCCACCTCTACAGATCAATCCAGTATCTCCCTCTTTCCTAAGGCAGAAGTTGCTGTGAGCTCCCTGCACTGCAGTGCAATGCAGCCCAAGTACCAGCAGTACCGATTGTGTTTGTGTGGGTAGGTTTCCCTTGTGTTGTGCTAACCTCTGCAATCCACACACACGCACACCCCCCTTCCCCCTCTCCCCCCACCTCCGCCTCCCCCCCGGTCTCTCTCCTCCCCCTCACTGGAGATACACTCATCAGTCTCCTAACCCATTACGGGAAGGAGAGCAGGATACTATCAATCAGGGAGAAACCTCTGAATGATTTCAGCATCTTTCGATGAGACAGTCTCCTTCCTTCCCACCTATCTTTACGTGCTTCTTCCCCATCTCTTCTTTCTCTCCTCGGCCCCCACTTTCCTCACAGATGTGCCGTGGCCACCCCAGTCGGCATGACTCAGCTCCCACCCTCATCCCCCGCTCTCATTGCTCCCACAGTGCTTTGCAGGATGAGGGTCCCGAAACTCATCAGTCACCTCCGTGCCGAAATACCCCCGTGGTCACCCGGCCCTCAGGTCCCTGGGGTGTCCTGCCCCTACTCGGGACCGCCAGACCAGCTCCTCCGCCTCTTTCCATCCCTAGGGTTCTTCTGCCTCCCAATCCTTTTTAAATTACATGGGGGTCCCCCCAAAAAACCTCATCATCCCATGCGCCTTCCAACCCCGGGACTTGGACTGTCATGTTCATCACTTCTCCACGCTCCTCTCCCCATATACTGCCGGAGGTATCTCGGAGTCTAAATCCCCGAAGCACCACGAAAACAGCAACTTAGTGTGTTTTGGAAAAGTCTTTTCCTTAAGCTGTAAGGAAGGGAGTCTCCCCACCTCCTTATGGATCACGAGTGCTAAACTACTCTCCCAACGTGGTCAATGTGAGTTAACGATCCTTGAAGGTAACCTATAGTGAGAAAAGCTACATAGTTTTCAAAAGCACTTACATTCTTTTTTTTTTCTTTCTCTCTTCTCTCTCTTTTTTTTTTTCTGTCGGTGGGTCTGAAACCCTGGCTGTTGCCTTCTAAACATAGCTTAGTAAGTGTCGGTAGCGTAAGGAGCTGGAATCTTGACCCCCTTCCTGCATCTTTGATTTTCCTCGCCATCCTTACCCTTAGGACATCTGCAGGCTTGTTTTCCTCAAACATCTGGAGTCTCTGCGAACTTCAACACCCCTGGTTTTCGCTCCCCTAGCGCGCAAAAGTTCTGCCAGCCTTCAGATGCCAGTCAGCTTCAAAAGCAGAGATTAGATGCTCATCCCGCCTCGGATCTGTGCAACCTGCTCTCCCCGTGCTAAAGAGCGACAGAGCTCTGAATAGAGCTGGAGCGAGCAGGAGCCGAGCAAAAACCGCTCCTGCTCGCCTCCCAGGTGCGAGAGAACCCCCTTTTCCTTCCCTTCCCCGCCCGACCTGCCCCGAAGAGAGCTCTCCCCGGTCCCGGGCGCGCAAATCCCCTGTAAATCCCGTGGAAAAGTTGAAGTCCTCTTCCGCCGCAAGCGTGCAAAAAAAAAAATAAAAGGGAAAAGTTGCCCGGGAGCAGCAGTGCCCGCCCGGCAGCCCGCAGGCAGCATCACTTACCGGCGGAGCGGGCGGCGGAGAGCCACGGTGCCGGGCGCTCCGGCTCCCTCCGCTCCGCGGGGCCGCCCGCCGGCTGCTCCCGGCGTGAGGCTGCGGAAGGCGGCGCGGAGCTTCCCGGGGGGACCGCCAGGCGCCGCAGACCGGAGGAGGGGCGGACCGGAGCGACTGTGCGGGCTTCGCGTTGCGGTGAAGTCTCTGCTGCAGTGCCGGGAGAGAGAGGGGGAGCGGGCGGGCCAGGCGCGGCGCGGCACGGCGCGGGGGGCGGCCGCCACCGTCAGTAATGGAAGGCGTGGGAGTGCAGGGAGGGCGATCCCCGCCGCAGGCAGCGGACAGAGCCGGCGAGGGGGAGGCACAGAACCGCCCCCCCGTCTCCCTCCCCCCTCCCGCGCCCTAACCGTGGGCAAGGCTAGGAAGCCTCTGCGAAAACAAGCCCCTGTTTTTCCCGGTAGAAGGGAAAAATGAATATAGTGTCACCCACGCGTGCACTTTATTTCAGAAAACAGTGCTTTATGAGAGGAGGCGGCGGCAGCGGAGAGTGTAGGAAATGGCTTCAGAACGGGTTGCAACAGGCCCTAGGACCACCCGAAGATCAGCTCATCCTTCCTCCTCACTGTCGTCCCCGAGCGCCGGCCACGAGCGTTTTGCAGCAGCAGTGCGAGGCTGTGTGCGCCCCACGCGCAAAGGCTGCCAGTGAAGATCAGGGTGAGAAAAATTAAGTTGGTGTAGAAAGTTCCACAAGCAGGATTCACTTTCCTGAGCTGAAAAATTCCTGACTAGAAGAGTGAAGCACTAGAACAGATTCCCTTGAGGCACGGTGGAATACGCATCATCCATAGTTTTTAAAAAACATGCTTAAAGGTGTTTGATTTGTCTTTGGACAAACGGATAAACTAGATTACCTTGTGAAGTCTTTTTTCTTTTTTTTTTTTTTTTGACTCAGGTTCTATGCACAGTAGGTTGTTTATTACCATTGTCAACAATATTTTTAATGCAGTCATATCAAGGACCAAAAGTGATAACATAGCTTTGTTACACTGTTAGTAGCCACTGTAGAGCAGAGGTTATGAAGAGAGTTCCTCCTTTATGATTATATACATTGACCTGCAACTGCACTGTCAAAATGTGTAACGTGACAAACACAGGGGTGTTGCCGAAGTGAAGACATGAGAGAAAGCAAAGAAAGCAGGTAGGACTCCATATCAAAGCTACTTTTAAAAATCAGCAAATATTCCACCAGTTTTATTAACAAACATGGGACTTGGGTTCACCTCTCCAAAATATGTTAAACTATTAATTACACTTGTAATTTGGGTACATAGGGTAATAGGCAAACACCATCACCAACCCCTTCCTTTAACTCTGCACCTGCCTAGTGTGGCTTCTACAGAGTTGTAATCTCTGATAGCTTATCTGACTTTTAGTCTTCCTGTCAATATTTGTGAGCTTATATGCATGTTTTCCTGCCCTCTGAAATGCTTTTTTTCCCCTCTGTTGTTGAGCAAAAGACTCAAACAGCAAAGGAAATGGGCTTATTGATTGGCTACCCAGGGGAAAAGCTGAATGAACTATGCATGGAGTGCTGTCAAGTGTGAAACACAAGCAGAGAAACAGAAAAGAAATACTTATTACTTTTCCATCTCTTTCAGTAATCCTAGCATTAGCAAACTGCATCCAGTATTAGAAAATAGCACCTCCTTGTTAATAAACTAAACTTGCTGTGTAAGATATAGAAGAAAAACAGATTCCAAAATTTTCCTTTGTCAACAAAAGAAAAGACTATTTGTGCTACATGAACAAGAATCATGGTAAAATGTTGTTCCCATCCAATTACTGTTGACTAATAGAAATATTTCTGCACATAAAATGCATCTTAAACCAACCCCACTGTATTTATTTACTGAAATAAATTGATTAGGGCAGAAGACATGCTCATTGTGAGTTCTTGAACAAACATAGGAACTAACTCTGAAAGAAAAAAACACCACCATATTTAGGTTTGAATACTTAGGACTAAAATGCTAAGAAAAATAAATCAGTGTGATAAAAGCACAGTAGACAGACTCAAGACTTTTTTAACCTTACCTTCAGATTCCACAGAGAACGGGCCACTAGAAGAGCCACCTTCCTCCTCACCTACCACGTCAGAGAGAGGGAGGTTCACAGGACAGGTTTCTAGGCATTTTGAAGAGAACAGGCAGACAGAACTAAAGAATAAAACCAAGAATCTTATCCACAGAAGTAAAAACTCTGCAGTTTCTTAGTCAGATTAAACTGAAGTAACTCTGTGTTTCTACTGCAGAGAACAGTTCTTCTGCTTGCCTGCATGCCCTGCCGCTTTCTTAGCATCAGCATTATTGTTTGTATGGTTTCAGGGTAAAATATATTAGTGAGTAGATCTGACTGCAGAAGCCTGGAAACCAAAGGCAGTATGCCAAAGCCTGATGGATTTTGTTTCAGACTAGCAACTGACTCACTTGTCTCAGTTAGGTTAAGCTGATCCTGAAGCTGCAGCATGTGTGTAGGACTGATTGCACCAGCTCAGAACGTTTGGTGGGAATGTGAAGCATCATTTAAGTAAATTGGCATAGTGTCTCTTTACTCTATTTTCCACCCGTGAGGAGTATTCGTACAATAGGAGAAAATTCTTTCCCTCAAAGCACCCACACTGAAGGCTGGCAAGAAGCAGGTCTCATTCCTACCACCAGGGAACAAACAAATTCTGAGGTGTGCACAGGCAACTCAGATGGATGTAATGCCTCTCGAGTTTGAGAATTTTACAGACTGCCTGTTTTGCCCAATGCTGGATCTGGTGGCTTAGACCTTCCTGAGATTTGCCCTCAAGAGTACTCTTTTGTGTCAGACATAAGATTTAATCTTTATATGCATTCAGTTAAATGGCATATGCTGCTCTGTCAGTTTTCTGTAGAGACTGCATGACACATCTGGACATATTCATTTACAGCTACCACAGACCCAATAAGTCAAGTTTTTTTCTAGCAGATGGTCCTGGAATATGACCACATACACATTGCACTCCTCTACCAACAGGACATAAACCAACACATTGTTTTCAGGTGAATGGAAAGCCAACAAAACCTTAGAATCGTTACTTTGTAAAGGAGATGAAAAATGCAGACCCTGTGTTTCTTTCAAATTATTTATTCTATATGGGCTTTAAAAGTACATGGCAAATAAACACCTGTGATAAAATACTGTAGTATTGTGCCTGATTGTTATTGTTTATATTAGCTTGCATTTTAAATGTTTGTCTGTGAGACATTAACTTTGTTTCCCCACTGTTTCCTTTTCAGGATACAAATAGGGTAATATCTGTGTATAGAACCATGCCTGAAAATAGAAACCAGCAAAGACTTCTAGCATTTGCCTTGAAACTAAATTTAAATGCTTCATAGAACCAGTGCCTTATACAAGTTCCATGTCTACCACTGATTGAATCCTGCAAGCAGTTTCCTTGACTTAAATGGGCAATGGGAAATTAATTGAATATAGATGCAAAGTGCACAGAAACATTTAGGGTTAATCCTCAGCAAGGGGTCAGTGACACACAGGGATCTTCTGTGTTGCTGTGGTAAACAGCCTGCCTCAGACACTAAGTCACTTCAGTATTTTATCGTATGCAGAGTATAAACGTTTCACACTACACCCACACACAGTGACCTAACAGAACAGGACCCGGTCCTGAATGAGACATTTGGGCACCTCTTTATTTCAAACAAGTAACAGCAGGAAAAGGCCACTTAAATGTACAAAAGGAATTCATTATGGTTTCAGGTGGCAGAGATAGAAAAGATTTCTACAGTTTGTCTAAAACAAAAGAACTAAGTTTTCTTTAGTTTTTCTTAAAGTTTTCTTTAGTTATACATAAATACTTGTCTGAATTTGACCCTAAAGGTTGTGTATCATAGTGCTCAGTCAAACCTAATTGGAAATATTAGACAAATATAAAGATTACTAGAGTGAAAGGGAAAAATCTGATACTTCTTTTCTGTCAAATAAAAAAAAACTTTTTAAACTGTCTGTATTGTACTGATTCATGCACATAATATACATCAGAACCTGTTTTCCTGTGGCCTCATAAAACAAACAAACAAAAAACCATGACAGGTAAAGGCTGCCACTGACCAAAATCATTGATCAAAACCCTCTTCTAAAATTAAAGATGAAGAATCACTAACTAAATCTTCGCATAACGTAAGCAGGAGCAACATTATCAGCTGACTAGGTTCTCTAGCAACAGGCTGAATCCTTTGGTCACAATACAGATATGAAAAAAACAACTCTCTCTCCTTCTTGACATGGCTTTTTTTCTTTTGTCTCACTTCTGTCTAAATTTCAAAATCTGTCTGGCAGAAATGACTGGCTTCCTGGACAAGAAGGAGCATTAAATGTGTTATCTCCTAAACCCCAGTTTAGGATCTTCTGCTGGCCTGCTGCACTGACCTTGAACGGATCATCTCTTCAAGCCACCACTTCCCTTCTGGTTCTTTGCTGGTCTTGTTTATTTAAGATGTTGTATCTTTAGACTTGAGGAATAATATAGTTGCACTGCATGTAGAACTATTCTCATAATAAGTATTGTAATTAATTTGCAATTCATACACCACTGTCTCTAAGTAGAATAAAAGACTTACACATTATTTCCGCAAGGGCCAGACCACTGTATGGTCTTAACTAAGCATCGTGTTTGGTTGAACCCCTGGGGAACACTCCTTGTATAAAACAGTCCTAGTCAGTGCTGTAAATCTTTGCTGCATTGAAGCCTAAATTTGCAACAAGATAAATCTTGTTTTTCTTCACAGCAATGAAACTCAACTGAAACAGTTTTTTACTAACCATTTATATTTCTTTTATGTATGTATTAATGTACATATACTAGTACACTAAACTTGAGATGAGTGCTGAATCATATTAAGCATGTAATTTGAAATTTGTTTCTCTTTCAAACATGGCATTGCTTCTGTGTTTGATCAGTCCTGTTAAAGTAATTTCTGATACTGTCATCCATCATTTGGAGAGGCTTATTCTTTTAGGTTTACACAGTGCTAGAGCATATATCATACTAGAACACAGTCTATACCGCTATGTGTGTCCTCAGTGCAGGGAACAGTGTGCAGATAGATACTAGGAAGAAAAGTTAGTGACCAAGGAACTCAGATGTGAACTTAACCCAGAGAAGGGTCAGTTATTGAAAGCCATAAAAGTGAAAAAGGACTGCAACACATACAAAATATCTCATGATTTTCAGTTATTGATTGATCAAATGGTAGATGAATTTAAAGGTTGATAAATACAATACAATGTGTACTGCAAAAATGTCTTCTATGTGCACAGTGATATGAACCAAAATAGCAAAACCTGCTATAATGTAACTCGCCTTGTTAGTATGTTATATTGGGTATCTCACACCGAAGATCTTCAGTTTTGTTTCTTAAACATACCTACTTTTTGGAAACAAACAAACAAACCAACAAACAAACAACTCTTTCTATTGTGGCATGGCTAACTGGTGCAAGCCAGTTTTAAAGTTCTTTCACTTATAACATGGCATATAGACTATGCCATGTTTCAATCTAAATAAAAATTGTAACATGCCTTTTCATATCCCTGACAGCCAGTGCTGAAGTATCTAGAGGCTGTGCAACAAAACCATATTTTCATAGTTATGTATTTGCACACACATTTTCTGAGGTGTATTCTCTGAGACTAGATAAATGTCACAAAAATACAAAGAAATTATGCCAGAATTACCTTACAAATGAAGAATATCCTCAAGAGCATCTTTTATAATTTAAGCTCTGTAAATGAGTCATGTAAATAATCTGATCATTCAGTCATGAATCTGTAGTCTTCCTGCAGGTATCTCAGTCATGCATATGATGCCTCAGAGTGTTGAATCTTGCATATGTATTTAAGGAATAATGCAGTGAGTTATGAGGAGGCTGTAAGTGATGTAAAGGAGAGCAACCCCTCAGCTGCTTTTTACTTAAGGATCAGGAGCCAAATCTCAATGTCACTAAAACTATCAGAGCTTTTTCATTTTGGCAGGGGAAGAGTTGAGCTGCAAATCTGCTAAAGAGTACATGTGGCTGTGTGCAAATAACATGTTCCAAGAAACCATCTCATTTCAAATATAATCTTATTAAACATATCAAAAAAAAGAGTGAAGTTAGGAGTGTCTGCAGAGTCCATCCGTTAAGCTACTTCTGAGTCAAAGAATAAGGAGGCTTCTAGTGGTTTGTCTAAAATTCTGTCTGAGTCACCAACATAAATCCAAAACATTCAGATATCCGCTGGTATGAAGCAAATGTTGCCACTGCTGGAGAAGGGATAAGTCTGAACTCTGACTGTTTTTCCCCACATCCTGGAGTTATCTGAATCAGCTATATCAAACACATGCATACAAATCGATTCGTAAACATTCACAAGCCCACAATGACAATGTAATCGTTTAAAGCCAGACTTGAAACACACTGTTTCTGGAGCCCTCAGCACAGGAAGCACACGAACCTGTTGGAGCAGGTCCAAAAGAGAGCCACAAAAATGATCAAAACCTGGAGCACCTTCCCTCTGAGGAGAGGCTGAGTTGAGGTTGTTCAGCCTGGAGAAGAGAAGGCTCCAAGAAGACCTGATTGTGGCCTTTCAATACCTAAAGAGGGCTTACAAGAAAGAGGGGGATAAACTTTTTAACAGGGCCTGTAGCAATAGGACAAGGGGTAATGGTTTTAAACTGAAAGAGGAGAGGTTTAGACTAGACATAAGGAAGACATTTCTTACTGTGAGGGTGGTGAAACACTGACACAGGTTGCCCAGGGAGGTGGCAGATGCCCCGTCCTTGAAAACATTCAAGATCAAGTTGGATGGGGTTCTGGGCAACCTGACCTAGTGGAAGATGTCCCCGCTTACTGCAGGGGGTTGGACTGGATAACCTTCATGGTCCTTTCCAACTCAGACTATTCTGTGATTCTATGATTCTATGTTTCTCCCAGGATCAGTTGTGTAAGGGGGCTCTAAGTAAATATTTGTGTGATTAACAACTCACCAACATGACTAGAAACTTTACATTGGAGTTTCTGATGGATTTTTGTTTTTCACTCTTCCTCCCGTAATGATGTTCTGTCATATTTAAATTATAAAACTATACCTAGTCTAATAATTGCTCTGTAAACCTTTTCCAATGTCAGGTAATTAACTTTATCAAAATGTTCACAGTAAATGTATTAAAATTATTTTATTTCTGGGCAATATCATTTATTTAACATTTGCCTTGAATAATTTTTCCAATTGTCCTTTACAACTCTTCAATTAGTCTTTTTTTCCTGATGTTATTTTTAATATTAATAATGCTTAGCTCCTCGAATGAGGAAACCTGTATAAAAAGTCCACCTCAAGTCAAATTTATTTTACCTTAGGGTGGCAGTCATCAAACCTGATGAAGTTGCAATGGAGCATTACAATTTTACATAGATTTCTACTCTTAAAAAGAACACAGAAATGCTAAGGCAAAATAATAAATATTTGGACAAAAAGTACCATATAAGAAATATTCTTCTGAAAGATTTCTGACTTGTGCTGCTTCATAAGCAAGTCAAGGATTTGATTTAAAATAGTCTCTGTTTTTACAGAGATATGCAGCTGCAGTCGATCTTATCTTCTACTTATCAACTTGTAAATTATTGACATAATTTCATTTTTGCCTTAGATCACATACATAACATATAGCAGTATGTAGGGAAGGAGGTGACAGGAAGAGAGTATTCAGTGTTCTTCATCTTACAATATTTTTCTGAATACACATAATGACCACTACATCTGAATTGAGAATTTTGTTGCTAGGAGCAACACCATACAAAGTATTCTCCCAGCTGCCTCAGTTGTTACAGCTCCATCAACTTATCATCACATGTATTCTCTACATGTAACGTACTCACTACTAATTCCATTCTCATAACCTTCCAAGTAAACAGTTTATTCCAGAAAGCCCACAGCCAATCATCCAAATGTTGTTTTTTTTTTTTGTTTCAGTAAGATATCTGGAAATGGGATGAGGTTAGAGAATTGAGAGGTAGAAAACACAAGAGTTTAGTTAAAGCCAAATGTTGTTTTCCGGACACTAAAAATAGTACCTCTATGCTTCTATTTGAAACTCTCTAAGATGGAAGATCTTTTGACCAACATTGAGTATGTTGGCAGATGTAATGAATGAGTACACATTCAAGAGCTTGTTGCCTGAGTATGTAGAGACAACCACTGTAAAAAGATGGGGATCATTGAACCTTCTGAGGATGAAGTCACCAATAAGTTCAATGATGTCCACCTACATCTTTTGTATTTGCAAAATGGGTGTGAATCTGATAACTTCTGCCTCTAGCTACCTGATTTATGCCCCACCATTAATTAGAAAAGTTGAGGTACATGAAGAACTTCAGATAAGTTTAGGGCTAGAACTTGGCCTGATTGTGATTTCCCACGTTTGGATGCTCAACTTGAAATGCTTCTAGGAGTCTGATTATCTAGCTGAGCATCTACAAATTCAAATGAAGGTAGATTAGGTGTGGATTTTTAAAAAATATATACACCTATTGACAGGGAGTAGCAGAAGCAGGCTGCTCAGCCAGGGAAATTGTGAGCTAAACAAGACAGTAAGACAGACAAGGGCAGTGACACAGCACCCTAGTAAGGCAAGACAGGTCCAGTGACAGTAACAAGGTTCAGCTAAGAATCCCGGTCCTCAGACAAGTCCTTGGGCAGGTCCAAGCTCAAGTCAGGAAGTCCAGTCAGCAAGTCAGTGACAGGATCTGGTCTGGAAGCAGTAAACAAGACCAGTCACAGTCCAGTGACAGCCAGACAAGTCCACAGGCATAAGGCAAGTCTGGGATGAAGGCAGGGAAGCAGGTCAGGGCTGGAGTCAGGGATGCATACGGCCAGGCACTGGCAGCTATGGTGAAGACCGAGGGCAAGTGCCTGGGCTCAAAAGCAGCAAAGCAAAGGGGGTCAGGCTCTCACTTACTAAAGCTTTTTCTCACACAGAGGTTTCCCTGGTGTAAGGCTGCACAGCGGCACTGCCAAGGCTGGCCCTGAGCCCAAGCAGCCAACTCCCATAGAAGGTAGGGTGCACGCAGGCCCCTGGCACCTATTCCAATCCCTACCAGGAAAGTGGGGTTTCTGCTGACCTACTGCATGCTATGTATACCCTTACCTTTTGTCATGTAATGCTTACGTATGACCTGCTTTGTTGGTTTAAGGTATGTACTTGAGAGAAAAACGTTCACATAGTAATGGACACAGAGCATTTTGGGAAAAATTTCCCAAACATGCTTCCCTTTAATAACAGATAATATGTTTGCAGTTTTTGTGTATGTGATACATATCACCCTTATGTTCATTATACTATGTACGCATGCACACACATACATGCATTACACATACAAACGTGTACACATACACACATGTCAATACATAACCTGACATATATCCTGTTTGTGTTAAGGCTCATCCTCAGTATTTCAGCTTGTTTGTACAATGTGAAAGACACCCTTTTGTTAGACACAGAAACCAAAGCAGCATACGTAAGGCGGAGAAAGGTCAAAGCAAGGTTAATTGCATTTCTTGACATTTCACAGAAAATATGAGTTCTTTGCATAGTAAAAGTTTAAAGGAGCAGCTGCCATTACTGGCAGAAAACTACAGAGCTGTGAAGAAGCAATCAATATACCAACACAAAAGGAAAAGCAATACTTTAAATGTAATTAGTAAAGCATTGTAAAGTAGTGGGAATGTTATAATTGTAAGTACAACATTAGCTCAATAACTATGAAAATAATACAACTGTTTGTTTTGTGAAAGTGATTTTTTTTCCTAAACGTACCGTATTTAGAAACTGGAGTGGAGGAAAAAAAAAGGGAAAAAAGGATCACTAATGGCTTTCAAAATACTATAGAATTCAGAAGCTTAATAGACAGAAATGCATGTAATTAAAATAAATTAACATATTTAAAAGAATCCCTCCTACTAAAAATCTAGTTTTGATTGCACTTTTCCTGCACTTTTCAGCATTAAGTTGAATTCAAACAAAAAGAGCCAAAAGGGAAAACTTGGAAACAGCCATGAAATATCTTTTTCATAACAAAAAGCATCAAGCACATTTTCTGGTCTAAAATTTTTTTTAGAAAAATGTATCTTGAAGGATTTAGAAAAACTCACAGCCAACTGGACTTCTGATCAGAACACATCCACTTTCATAGACAGCTGTCACTGAGGCTTCATTTGTGTAAACTGTATTAATCTTTGATGTTTCTAGATGCCTTTTTATACTGTGTTTCCGCAGCCTCAAGTGGCAGCTGTTGCTCTGCCACTTATTGCTTGTCAAATGGGCAATGATTATGACAGCAAAGGGAGAATTCTTTCCACTAGCAAGAACGGGTTAGCTGGGAGGTGTACAAATAAGCTGTCCGATCAGGTTGGGAAAGCTAAAGCCCAGACAGAATTAAATCTATCCAGGGACATAAAGGGGAACAAGAAAAACTTCTACGAGTACGTTGGTGATAAAAGGAAGACAAGGGAAGATGTGGGCCCTCTCCAGAACAAAACTGGAGACCTGGCCACAAGGGATACAGAGAAGGCTCAACGACTTCTTTGCCTTGATCTTCACTAGCAAGGGCTCTGGCTGCACTGCCCGAGGTGCAGAAACGGAAGGTAAGAACTGGGACATTCCACCCACTGTAAGTGAAGAGAAGGTTCAAGATCACTAAAGAACCTGAAGGTGCACAAGTCCATGAGACCTGATGATATCCATCCACAAGTCCTGAAGGAACTGGCAGATGAAGTTGCCAAGCCATTAACCATCATATTTGAAAGGTCATGGCAGTCTGGTGAAGTTCCCACTGATTGGAAAAAGGGAAACGTAAACCCCATTTTCAAGAAGGGTAAAAAAGAAGACCCAGGGAACTACAGGCCAGTCAGTCTCACCTCTGTGCCTGGCGAGATCATGGAGCAGATCCTCCTGAAGGCTCTACTAAGGCACATGGAAAATGAAGGAGAGATGATTAGTAACCAGCATGGCTTCACCAAGGGCAAGTTGTGCCTGACAAACCTGGTGGCCTTTTATGACAGAGTTACGGCATCTGTGGACAAAAGAAGGGCAACCGACATCATCTACTAGACTCGTGCAAAGGGTTTGACATTGTCCCGCATTACATCCTAGTGGCCAAACTAGAAAAATATGGATTTGATGAACCTCCCGCTGGATAAGGAATTGGCTGGATGGTTGCATTCAAAGACTTGTCGTCAATGGCTCAATGTCCAAATGGAGACCAATGACAAGTGGCGTTCCTCAGGTATTGATACTGGGACAGGTGCTATTTAACATCATTGTTGGTGACATGGACAGCGGGATCAAGTGCACCCTCAGTAAGTTTGCTGATGACACCAAGATGTGTGGTGCAGTTGACATGCTAGAGGGAGGGATGCCATCCAGAGGGACTTGGACAGGCTTGAGAGATGGGCCCATGCCAACCTCATGAAATTCAACAAAGCCAAGTGCAAGGTCCTGCGTGTGTGTCGAAGCAATTCTAAGCACAAATACAGGCTGGGAGGAGAATGGTTTGAGACCAGCCTTATGGAGAGGATTTGGGGGTGTTGGAAGATGAAAAACTGAACATGAGCTTGTCAGAACCAGCCATGTCCTGCGCTGCATCAAAAGAAATGTGACCAGCAGGTTGAGGGATGTGATTCTCACCCTCTATGCTGCTCTTGTGAGACTGCACCTGGAGTACTGCATTCAGCTCTGGGGCCCCAATGTAAGAAGGACATGGACCTGCTGGAGCAAGTCCAGAGGAGGGCCACGAAGATGGTCAGAGGGCTGGAGCACCTCTCCTATGAGGACAGGCTGAGAGAGTTGGGGTTGTTCAGCCTGGAGAAGAGAAGGCTCCAGGGAGACAACATAGCAGCCTATCAGTACCTAAAGGGGGCTTATAAGAAAGACAGAGGGAGACTTTTTACCAGGGCCTACAGTAACAAGAAAAGGGGTATGATTTTGGACTGAAAGAGTGCAGATTTAGATTAGATATTAGGAAGAAATTTTTCACTGTGAGGTTGGTTAGACACTGGAACAGGTTGCCCAGAGAAGTTGTAGAAGTCTCATCTCTGGAGGTGTTCAAGGCCAGGCTGGATGAGGCTTTGAGCAACCTGTTGCAGTGGAAGAAGTCCCTGCCCATAGCAGGAGGGCTGAAGCTTGATGGCCTTTAAGGTCCCTTCCAACCCAAAGCATTCTATGTTTCTATGATTCTAACTCAGATTTTAATATTAGCAGGCCTTAAAATGACCATTGCAGGTTAGTGGAAAGAATACACTCAAGCCTCTGAGAATCCTTAAACACCAAGAGTGGTGTAACATGTCTTTGAGCAGTATTTCAACACACAGAAAAGGCATAGCTGATGTTACCTCTGCAAGGTAGGCTAAAAGAGACTTGATTACAGAACTGAAGTCTGCCATCCAGTTACAGAAGCATGTTACAAATTATGCTGCCCATGAATTTCTCTGTGACACCCGACAAGTAAGTCTTTATGTGCTTCATCATCTGCTTCATCCAAAATGGAGACCATAGCACTTCCTTACTTGAGCCAGTTAAGGGAGTGAAGGTACAGTAGTGACCGAGACATCCAGATAGCATAAAGAATGGGCTGTATAAGAGAGAAGAGTTGGGGCCAAATTCTGATTGTTTTGCACAGCCCTAACAAGCTTTACTAGCCTTGGACGTAACTGCTACATTCCTTCATCACAGATCACTAATGATATAGCACTGTGATGATATTTGATGGATTATGAAAGGCCATTTTCCAGTGAAAATTCAGTCTTACTCTTCATAGTATTGTCAGCTTTGGTATTTGTTGTAATGTAATCTGAGGACTGCCTTGCCTATATGTCTTGCATTTATCAACAAACAATAACATTTGGGAAAAAAATAAAGCTAGATCATACATCATTCTTACTTTTCCTCTTTTTTTTTACGATTGCATACAGTTCACAGTGGAGTAATGAACCCAGCTCCAGTTAACACTTTTGATAACATAATGGAATGTAGTCAT
>VZTO01011770.1:0-35532 GCA_013400615.1 Syrrhaptes paradoxus
GGATGGGATGGGATGGGGAGGGGTGGGATGGGATGAGTGGAAAGAGTGCAGATGGAATTAAGTCATCTGCTACTTCCTTTCTCAGAAGCAGGACAAAATGCCGAACCCTCGAGGCTTCCTGCAGTCGTGCTTTCAGAGGCATGTGTGCAATCCTGGATGCTCCCCAGGAGATGAATGGCCACTCTTTGTGAATGACCATTCACGATGTCTGAGGAGGAAGTTCTCAGCCAGAGCAGATAACTGAGGGTGGTTCATATTCAAGTGTGCTTGGTCCTTGCAGAAGGTTGTCCATTTCTCCCGTATCTCTGGCTGCTAAAGGTGTGTAAAGATCGCGCATGCGGCTCCTTATCACAGTTAAGTGACCCTGTGGACTAAGGCACCAATATCAGGAGTTGCACGGCTGCATATTTTAAGATGAGATGCCGCAGTGCTGAGCATTTACCTAGATCCTCCCAAGGATCCAGGAATTTCCAATATGAGAATAAAAACCCCGTCCTGCCTTGCAGGGATGCAGCAGTGATAGGAGTACTGGTGGCTGTGTGCAGATGCAGCAGCTGCTGGCGCAGAAGAGGGTGCAGCTCTCCCTGCACGGTGCAGGGCCGGGCGCTGTTATTGTGTCACACTCCCCCACTGTGGGAAGCGTGTTATGAAAGAGTCCAGCCGTTATAGTCCCCTCCACTTGGCTGGCACTCAGGCTGCATTGGCTTTTCGTTCCTGACTCCTTTCCTGCTTAAGAAAACATCTCTGGTGATCCGATGACCGTGTTTCCTTTCCAGCCATGTGGCCTGTAACCTGCTCTGGGCTCCAGTGCGATCGAAAACTCCATGTAAACACTGTTGAAGGCTGTAGCCCTCCAGAAATGAAGCTCCTTGGACCTGTCCTGATGGGCTTTGTGTGTGGTCTGATTCCACGTGAGCGCAGGAGGCTGCTGGGGTTCACTCTTGAACCGCACTGCAGTGGGACTGGCATCCTCAGAAGCAGTGTTGTAATGATCTGACACCCAAAAATCAGCTCTGTGGCCCCTCCAAAATGCCTGTGCCAGGGCGGCGAGCACGGCACCTAGTCCTGCTGTGGCCATGCCTCTTGCGTGCGGGCAGGCTGTGCTCCCAGCGCCTGGCCAGCCACACCTCTGGCCACCAGTGCCTGGAAATGCTGATGGAGAAACATGGGATGAACGTTAACCCTCCAAACAAAGCTTGGCTGGCATCTGCAGGCACATGTGTGCCACCCTGGTACTGGAGAGGGAGGGAGCAAGTGGTGTCAGTGGAGCCGTAAGGGTTGGGACAAGTGAGCAAATGATCTTAAAACAGCACAACCATGACAGCTGCACGCAGAGACTGTTATTAAATGTCAGGTCTCAGTCCGTCCTGCTGATTTCTTGTGAATTATTCCTGCCCTGGGAGAAGATACAGCTTCCTTCCTCTATGCCATCTGTTCCACAGCAAGCACAGAGCAGAGAGTGACCTTAAAGTAAACATTTCCCCCTTTGCACCTTCATCATTTTATGGTTGAACTGGATGATCTTAAAGGTGTTTTCCAACGTAAATGATTCTATGATTCTATGATCACAGGCTTTAGACATCACATCTGGAAAGTAAACTCAAGCCTTGGTCTCTGCACAGCTGCACAGTGATGCTGTCGCTGTCTCTCCTCCGGGGGATGATGCTGCTGGAGCTCTCTGTCTGCTCTACTTAAGCCACTGCACCACGGGGACACGGGAGGAATGAGCAAAGAGCATTTTTCTGGTGGACTAAGTTTTCAAACACAGTGTGTTTGCTAAACATGAGAGCCTGCCTGCCTCCCAGAAATGGGTTTTATTTGGGTGGCACAGCTCAGTGAGACAGGAGGGCCCACGGCTGCAGTGGACGCAGCCCGTGCTGACCACCTCAGGCTTGGCTGGAAGAGCCAGTTCCGTGCTCACGCTGGAGGAGCGTGAAACAAGCGGCTGCTCTCCTCTGCTGGGGGATATATCAAATGCACTATTTTCCTGTGCCCGAGGCACCACTGGCCACCTGACATGATTTTTAGGTAGCAGCAGCCCTTCTTGACACAGATTCAGCACAGCAAGCCACAACCGGGTCACCTCAGGGCTGGCTTCCTGACGAAGCCTGGGGAAGGATGCAGCAGTTCAGATCCTCCAAGGGGCCAGCTGCTCTCAGGATGTCCAGGCTGGGCTCTGTGTGGCCCCTGCATTCCTCTGGGATGAAAGGTGGAAAATCCTGGCTGTGTGCCTCTCCCATCCACAGGAGAGCTTTGCTGGGCAAGCCTGGGCAGCTGTAGGACTGAGAGAAAAGGGGAAGATGTACCAGGGGGGTCATTTGTGGTGAGGTGCCAGGAGGATCATCACCCATCGTGTCTCGTAGTCTGCTCAGAGGGCTGACGGCAGGACACAGCTAAGGGTGAGGATCCCTTAGGGCAGATGGAATTAAGCTGGAAATGGACACTGCTGGGCTGGGATGCGGACTCACGTCAGGGCCAGAACTAGCTGGGAAAATGTTCCAGGAACTTGTATTGCCTCAGCATATACGAATCTACCAAGAAATTGTGGAACTGGGCCAAATGAAGCAGAATTAATTCAGGAAAGAAAGGTTCAGAGTTCAGTTGAACCTGTTTCAGAGCTCGTTCAGAGTGAAACATTTCCGTGTTTCCATTTGAAGTGGATGTTTTGAAATCTCAATATTTTCCTGCTTTATGTGACAGCAGAAGATCACTTAAAATTCAGAATAGAAATGGAAACCTAGAATTACCTAAAATAATGAGTGTGAAATTTTGTCTCCATGTCTTTTATCCCAGTAGGCCAAAGTACGATTCTGACATTTTGAAATCCCTGGTGGAAGTGATTTTTACACTCTGCACTTCTTCTCTGTGGCCCAGGGAGATGGATCCATGTCGCCACGTGTCAATGACTTGCTCTGGCTCTTCTGCTCTTCACACTATGCAGAGCAGCAGGTTTTGTCCTTCCCTTCTGTGCAGCAGTGTCCTTTGCATCTCGGTCATTGCTTTCCTCGCTCAGTGCATCTGTCTAGGTGGGGAGCAGCTCACTTTGATCACAGAGCATGAGAAGGGGGAGGAAGGAGGGAGGAGGAGGGGTTAGATGGTGGGAGACAGATGGAAGGAGGCAAGTGAGGAGACGGCAGAACAGAACTAGTCCCAGGAAAGGCTCCTTATCCCATCTGTGTGGTGGATATGGTCCTGCAGCCTCCTCCCCAGGACCTGTGGGTTCAGGAGTGAGCTGAGAGCGGTGTCAGCTCCCAGTGCAGCCCTGGGTGCACGGAGGCTGTTTTTGACTGATTGTAGGTTTTTCCCCGAGTTTGTGCAAGACGCGCGCAGAGAGAGCTATAAATACCGCAGCGCTTCCTGTGCGGCTCTGCGAGGAGGAAGCTGCTTCCCCATCAGGGGAAGAGGCAGCGAGCGGCCGCGGGGTGCAGGCAGCCACGCACATGGGGGAGGTGGGCAGAGGGGGCCACGTTGTGCAAGAGCCCCCCTCTTCCCGAGGCTGGGACTGGCTGCTTTCATCCAGCCCGGGCGGCAGAGCCAAGCCCTGTCGCTCCACATCAGACTGGCCGTATTCCGATGTTTCTAGAAAGCAGCATGTGGGGAAGCCCTGGTGGGCTTCCTGGGGGGCCCAGGCAGGAGGAGGAGGGTGAGGTGCACCCAGAGACTTGTGCTGGGAGGCAACGGTGAGGCTCTGCTGGGGAGGGTCCCAGCCCTTTCTGACCGAGGGCTGTTGGGTGAGATGCTGCTCCGACTGATGCAGGAGGTGGCACTCCTGGGGAGGGGTCCAAGGGGATTGCACCTGCTGAGATGTCTATAGAGGTGAGGAGAAAGGGCCACCACTCACTCCACCGCCGCTGCCCTGGTTCTGCTGCCCAGCTCCTGCCAACAGCCCTGGGGGCAACACAGCTCCCAGAGGGGACGGGAGGATGTCTCGGGGTGATTGTATCTGACCCACAGACAGGTGATGAAAGGTATGTGGTGACCACAGCCCACCCAGTGCTCTCCCACCAGGCTCCAAGGCTCCTGGAGGGTCTCTGGGACTACACAAATGGTATGAAGACTCCAGCCAAGCTCTGGACCCTCTCTGAGGTCTGCTCCGGCTGCCTCCAGTGCCACCATCTCCTTGACTTTCCAAGGCTGCTTGTGCAGCGATGTCCAGGCTGTCAGGGCAGACGTGGGGGTCTCAGGGGGAGCTGGTGCTGTTACCATCAGGCTGTGGAGAGGAGCCCTACGGCTGCTGGGCAGACTGGGAAGGGTGGGCATGCTCCAGGTGCTCACGAGCACTGGACCCCACTGTGGAACCCATGCGTGGGGACGTGTCCATACCAGAGCTCTCCCTTGGTGGCTGGGGGAGGTGTAAGGTGGGGAGACTGGTCCAGAGCCCCATCCCCATGGTGGTGCTGCCGTCAGGGGTTTGGGCTGCTCTCCCAGGCGATGCAGGGACTGCTCAGGTGAGCATGCATTGGGATCGTGGGCAGCACTTGGTCTCCTCAGTTTTCTGGTGAGAGATGTAGGTACCCAAACGTCCTTTGGGGAGCCAGGGACCGAGCACATCCAGGTTGCACCTTCCTGGTGACTGAGCTGGGAGAGGTGAGGGGGGTGGTTTATCCACTAGGAAATGCATTTGCGTCACATCAAAAGGTTTTGTAGTGTTGGGCTGCAGGAGTTATCAGTTCAATGTGAAGCATGGAGTAACTGCCACTGTTCATGGGAGCAGGTGAGGAGAGGCGTGCTCTGTCCCCGTCCTCTTCCCAAGGACCCTTCTGGGGACCGAGTCCTCATCTCCATGGCTCGAGCAGCAGAAAGCAGGACATGGAAAGGGTGAGCTCTCTCAAGGCCTGCCAGTGATTTTATTTCACTTCGTGTAACATGGGTAATATTCAAAGAAAGAGAGAGGGAACGAGTCTCTAGGTGCCCAGAGGGGTGGGGGGTGCATCCTGCGCTGGCCCTTAGGAGAAGCACTGGGCAGGGGCACAGAGAGGGAAGGGACTTGCACCTTTGAGCCCATTCTGTTTTGTGTCCAGCGCAGGGATTTGGCTGCACTTGCCATGGAGCCAAAGCTGTTGGCAGGAGTGGAATCCATTCCTCCAGCCTCCACAGACTTTGCAAGCAGTCCTGAGCAGTGCTGCTTCTGTGGCTGTTCCCCTTCTCCTTCCCTCACCTTCCCCCTTCATCTCCCACAGCCTACGAACATCCGCCTGGTCCATTCGTGGCCACCACAGGAAACAAATTTTTGCACTCTTCATGCCTGTCCAATACTTCTCCACAATATTTTCCTCCTGTTGGGCAGTGTTGCCGCCTGGGAGACTGGTAAAATACCCAACACCTGTAAGGGACATGGCTATTTGGGTTCTTCTTTCACATTTTTGGCAGCCCTGGAAGCTCTGAGGGCCACAGAGTCATCCATAGCAGGGGCAGGGAGGTTAGAGAATCACGGGAGTGCTGGTGGGCAGATGTCTGGAGGTCTCCAGTCCAGCCGTGGAGCAGGACTATCCCCAGCACCAGATCAAGGTGGCCGTCTCATTGTCTAGCTTAATCTTCAAAGATTCCAAGATGAAGCTGAGATGAAGATCTGCATTGTCAGGGTGCCCTCAGCCTCCTCTTCACCACGCTTGCTCAGTCCTGCTCACTCAGCCTCTTCCTCCAGCCCCATGCTCTGGGTCCCTGGACCCCTCTCCAGTTTCCCCATCTCTCTCCTGAACTGGGCTCCAACACTCCTCCCTCTACGATGATCTGCCTCAATGACGATCTGCCATCTGCCTCAAACAGGGCAGATAATGACTTCCCTCAGCCTGCCAGGCACGGTTCATCCGCTGCATTCCTGTTTATGGTTTGCCATGTTTGCTGGTTTCTGTTGCATCAGGCAGAGCCTGAATCAGAGGGAAGCACCAAGCCGATGTTGCATGCCATTTCGTGAGGAACTTGCCTGAGGTTTTGCATTTAGGAAACCCCAGGGCTCAAATTGGAAACAAAATTGGTACTCGTGCAAGGTCTGGTGCCCAAGGAAGCTCCATCCACAGGAGATGCCAAGCTGAATCTCAGCGGTCACTTAAGAGAATGGGTCTTGGGTGGAACCACTTGGACAGAAACGTGGCCACTTCAGACTCAAGCACAGATGACAAAGCACACCAACCTAGTTTTCCCATGATTTTGAACAGTTATGCTTTAAATGATCTTTAAGCCAATTTGACGATACGAGGGATTTCAGATTTCTGTTCGGCTGGAAGTGGCAGCACTGTGTTTACAGCTGAAAAACAAACTGATGTGGGACTGGCGATCAGGAGGGGCAGGAGGAAGGAAATTGGCAAGTTTTTAAAATGGAAAATCTGCCAGAATTGATGTGTGTTGACAGAATGTTTCTAAATTATAAATACTGCATGTCCTAAGACAGCTGACTGGGAACTAGCACAGACAGAGAAAAAGCTGTTCCACTGCATGGTCCTCATGGGAAGAAGGTCCTTGTGCTGGGGCTTCCAGCACGGCTATGCCGTGACCTGCTCGTGTTTCCCCATGAGATGTCCACCGGGGACCAACATATAGCACGGGAACAGGAGCAAGGGAGGTGTAAAGAAACCCTCCAGAAGTCTTCCACAGACCAGGTTCCCCTTCAGGGAAAGCTGATGAGACGGGAGGGAAATCTGAGTTTCTGCTTGTTTTTTGTCAATAGAAGATAGAAGGTTTTCTGAGCCCATCACTGTGGGAAGTCACTTTGCGATGAAGAGCTTTCCTGCTAGCTGAACACATATGCTAAGTACAACATGTAGAGAGCAGAGAATGAGAACTACCGCGGCTAGACTTCCCTCCTGGGATGTGGTCGTGGTGCTTGCTCTGCTCTGCACATCACCATGCAGCCAAGTTTCTCTGTCAGCTGTAATCTCTTCTTTGCAGAGCAGCTAATGGAAAAACAGTCCATGGGAGATCACTCCTGGATTCCCACTCACCTTGCAAGAAATGGGATGAGCCAGGCTTCACGTTTTCTTGGGGAAAATGCTGCCAGCACTAAGTGGTTCTTCAGTTTTGTAGGAAGAGGCAGGACACGGTCCAACAGTTGTCAGCTGAAACCTTCCCATGGGAAGGCAGGCTCTGGTTTTAAGCAGTGTGAGTCACCAAACCCTGAGAGCCACTGGTGGGGCCAGCCAAGAGAGAGGTGGCTTCCTCCGCATCTGCGCTGATACCTCCAAAGACCGACGCTTTGGTCAGACCCACATCCCTGGGCTCATCATGTCCTACAGAAGGTCTGAGCTCAGTACCTCATGGCATTATTTTCTTGCTGAGGCAGAGGAAGGCTCCCCAGCTGTGTCTACTACTAAAGTAACAAGTGATGGGACAAGAGGAAATGGCCTCAAGTTGCACCAGGGGAGGTTTAGGCTGGATATTAGGAAAAATTTATTCACTGAAAGAGTGATCAGGCATTGGAACAGGCTGCCCAGGGCAGTGGTGGGGTCACCATCCCTGGAGGGGGTCAAGAAACGTGTGGATGTGGTGCTTTGGGACATGGGTTAGTGAGTTAGGTGGTGTTGGGTTGGACGTTATGATGCTTGAGGTCTTTTCCAACCTTAATGATTCTGTGATTCTATGATTCTACTGCAGGATGCTTCATGCTGGGGAAGGGCAGGGGAGCTCAGAGAGACCTCAGGAGCGTGGTCCCCGGGGACTGTCTTACCAGGTGTATGCTGCAGGTCAGGACTGAAGCGAGGGGCTTTTCCATTGCGAGACAAATCCAAAGAAGGAATGCGGATGCATGCCATGTAGGGAATGCTAAAATGATGAGGTATTTGCAGAAGTTGCCATTTCTGGCTCATGCTGCTTGGAAGAAGAACATGATTCTCCCAATAGTAGTCAAGAAATAACAAAAGAACATTAACCACATGAGAGTCCTGCTAACAAGTGCAGGGAAATCAAGTGGTGTGGGGCTGCCTGGGCAAGAGCCCGTGTGAGCTGCCTGGGGACAGCAAAGGTTGATGTGAATCGGGGTGAGCAGACACCTTCCTGCGCATGGGGGCAAGGGGACGGGGGTGGACGGGTGGGTGTTTGTGGGAAGCACAGGTCTGGCGGAGCTGCTCTGGTGGGGACCAAGGCATGCTGGAGGGGAAGGAGGAAAGGTGGGCTGTGGACAACAACGGGGAAACGGAGACTGGTTGTTCCTCATTTACCTCCTCCATGTCATTTGTGGTTCCAGCCCCGTTAGTGTCTCCCTGTAGGGCCGCTGAGACAAATGTGAACAAGACAGTGGGACCCAAGGGCTGACTTGCTCATACGGGTGCTTAGTTGCTGTTTCCCTGAACTCCTGATGGTTTGGACCCAGAGGACCTCCACTGCATTGTACCAGGTGTGTCTCATAGCCAGCGAAGGGAGTGCTCTGAGACCCAGCCAACTGCAGTGGCTCTGGCAGGAAAGCTCAGCGCCTGTGTCTGGTCCATTTTTCACCCCAGTGGAGCTCACTGAGTGGGAACCAGCCAGGGCATGTGGCTGGCTCATACCCATGGGGGTCAGAAACCCCCTGGAGATAGAGTTCATTCTGCCCCATGGACAAATGCAAATATTTTCACAGCACCGGTAAGCAAAATGAAAAAACACTTACTTCCAGAAGTTACAGCTCAGATGGTGCTGAGCTGATGGCAGTCCTCACAAGTTCAGGACACACAATAGTCCCAGGATCTGTTTGAAAGCATTGTCTGCGCTTGCTCAGAATATCGTAGGTCTCCAGTTGTAGCTGCAAGCTCTTGTTCTGCGGCTGTTTCATGTCACATTATTGCTCTCCCAAAAAAATGCCTGCTCTGAGCTTGGGTCCCTCAATGAACCTATCAAGATCTTAATGTACCCCACCTCTCAGCAACACTTTGTGGTCTCCGGGAGCAGGGGACTGGTGCCCCTTTTCTTGTCACCAGTAGTCTGAGGGCTCTTTCCCCTGCTTTTGCTGGCTGCTCCTCCTACTCCTACAAAGGGTCTCTATATAGAGAGCCCCAGAAAGGGGAGCTACAAGAGAGGGGGAAATAAAGACAGAAACATGGCCCAGGAAAAACTGAGCTCAAGATTTTGGTGGAATCTGGGAATGCAGATCTTGCATTTGCAAGGCGCCGGGAGAGACTGGAGGAAGGGGACCTTAGAGAGTGTTTAAAGCACAGAGATGGAGGTGACAGAGAGCAGAAACACATCCCAACCTCTTTCTGGACACACAGCCCCCTCTTTGTCTTGCTAATAGTGTGGGGTGGGGGAAGAGCAGGCTCAGCACCAGCTCTGCTCTGGCCAGCATTTGGAGTTCTCTATCTTTCGTATCCATACTTGAAAATTCATAGTCCCCTCTGCTTAGGTGTGCACATGCCCCGGGGAGCTGTTCCTGCACCTCGTTCCTGCCCTCTGGACCCGCTGCTTGCCCGTTGCTCCCATCACACTGCTCCCGGGGTGGGCGCAGCATGGACACCCAGATTCCTCCTGCAGGACCTCAGCATCCAGACTTTGCTATGTCCAGCCTCAGTTTTTCACCTCTTGTGGGCTTTGCTTCAAACATCAGCACCGTGCAGCACAAAACCCTCCCTTACTGGGGGCTTGCACCGGCGTGAGAGAGAAGGACTTGCTTTAACAGCCCAGCACCCGAGCAGGAGGACAGACCTCTAGGTTCCTCCCGCCACCCTCTCCAGCCCAAGGGATCTGGGAAGTCCTTGCCTGGGAAGGTCTGGATTCAAGGATTCATGCCATGCCTGTGATCTGGAAATGTTTCCAGAAGCTGTTTCTTCACCCTCTGAGTCTGATATACAAAGGACAGGCTGCGGATGGTCCTGCTCTCCAGGATATCTGCTGATGCGTCCCCTGGGGATGGACCCTCTGGGAGGTGAGGAGTCTGGTACAGGTTCTGCCTCCTGCCTAGTGTCATGGGGCTGCCTGGAATTTTGCAAGAGGAAGAAAAAAACGTATTCTGCCACAGAAAGGTACAGCCTGTGTTATGCCAAGGACACAGAAGGAACAGAGAGTGCAGGCAGCGAGGGGGTGAACTGTCCCTTACTGACATCTTCCCTTTCACGCATCCATTTCACAGGGCAGGAGCTGATGTAAGTGGGGCTTTTGTGACCCTGCCAGGGCTCCTGCCCATGGTGGCATGCTCCTGCTTGCCTCTGTGCCAGAGCTGGCTGAGCTAATTCAGGGAGTTGATCAGGCTGAAAAGTAACTCTGCAAAAACTGCTTCGTGTTGGGCCAGATCAGCCCCGTGCGGGGGCTGCTTCCACGGTCGGAGCCCGTGACCTGGTGCAAGGGCAGGGGCTGTGCTGCAGGGGCTGGGGAAGGTAGGCAATAGGTTCTGCCTTGTCAAAATTAGAGGAGTGAAAATTGCCAGAGGACTGCGTGCATGGGGTTGAGGGGAAAGGGGAAGCAGTGCTGTCACAAATCCCCCAGGATCTGTTAGCAGCAATCCACCTGGTTCCTGACCTGAGCCCAGCTTCCATTGCCTGTGAGCTGACGTTGCTTCACCTGCCACATGAATGCACCTGGCTTGAAGGTAAATCTCTTTGCTATCTCTTGCTTGGGTTATTGGTAAAGGTCAGGGTCCTGGGTGCTGAGCCTCGGTGCTGGCGTCTGCCCAGGCTGCACGAGCTCCAGAGGCGCAGTGTGACCGGGATGCACGAGGAACTCTTTGTCCTGACAACGCAAGTGGGCAGATCTGGGATCAGGTTCTGCTGATTCTGCTCCGAGGAACAGGAGGGAAGGAAGTAATTTCTGTAAATTTAGTAAGAAAGTCCTTAAATCTAATTGCTGGAAGTGGTTAGGGAAGCTGACAGACTATAATCAGCATCGTGACTTTTTTTCTGGCTCATCGACAATGCCAGAGCTCCTCGGCTGCGCTCAGTGCGGCTCTGGTGCAGCCTGGTGAAAAATGACAGATGGGTCCCACCTGCAAGGAGCAGCACAGCACAGACCAAATGCAGACATGGAGTGTGTGAAGACCTCTGGCTGGGGAGCAGCCAGAAACCTCTGTGTAGATGGGCTGTCCAGATTAGAAAATTGATGATAAAACATTTTCAGAGGCTCATTATGCACAAACAACCATAGCAAATGGGAAAGTCGGGGCTAGAGTTCGGTTTAAATTGCAGTGGCCCTTCTGAGACGTGAGCTTTCCTAATGACAGTGCTGTGGCTTCGTTTTAATTGGGAGCAAGGAGGGGTGACACAGCTCTGAATGACAGGAAGAGGGATTGCTGTTGCAGAAGGAAATTTCTCAGATGGAGCAATAGGCAGCAAGGTGCATTATTCCTGAGAAAATATTTTTGAAATATAACATCTCCATGAGATTTCAGAGAATTTCATCTGTATCAGAGGCTGGGGCATGTGCTGTTTCATTGATGTGATCAACAGGGAAATGCCACCTGACATGGGACAGCCACTTTCATGAAGGGTCTTCTCTGTATTCATGTACTAATAAACTATTTTCTTGTAAATTCTCAGATATTTCATTTTTGCACCTAGAAACAGTTACTCAGAGAATTACAGAATATTCTGGGTTCTTCATATGTCACCCAGACTTGAATGCCTTGCGGGGGGGGGACACACATACGGTATTTCAGCCTCAATGACTAAACCACCAGGACACAGCTGCTTTGTGATGTGACATGATGTCGAGTGACTCCACACGACTTAACGTGGGTCGTTTTTATCATGTGGGTCTTTAATGCACTGAGCAGAAGTCCAGGCACAGGTTGAACCTCATTTGCACAGCCAGAGTGTAGCTGTCAGTGGTCACCACTTGGAAAGCGAAGGGCTTGTTCACATCTCTGGGGAGCAGAGCCCTATACTGCACTGGTACTGCTGGAAGGAGTTTTCCTCCAGAAAGCAACAGGTTTGAACTCCAGTGGGCTGTGGACTCCTAATTCCCTCTGGCTCACTGAAAAATCCTGGCCTTAATTCCTCCGTTACGAATTATCCAAAGCCCTTTCGTTTAACACCACCCAGAAGCAGACCAGAAAGGGCAGCTGTTCATCAAGTTAAGTCAAAAAAAGGCAAAAGCATCTCGGGCAAGCTGAGACACCAGTGGGGTGCAGCGAAACGGGGTTTTCACAGCTCAGCCGGTGGCTCCTTGAATTTTCAAAAATGCACAGCACTGGTCAGGGCAGGGACAGGCCTCTCTTCAACAGCCGTAATTTTGAATCCCTCTTCCATGAGCAGTCTAAACTGTCCTGCGTGGGAGGTGTCTGACACCCCCAACCCTCTGCTTCTGCTCTTTGGGGGATGACTGCATTCCGGTTTCCAGGGGAGTCCCTGAACCCCTGCGAGGGCTCCCCTCAAGTGCTGGGATGGCATTTTTGGCCATTGCTGCACACGAAGCACAGGTCTACACCATTCCAGCCACATGATGCTCTGGGCCCAAGCCTCAGAGATCCTGTCAGCTCAGTCAGCAGCGATGCTGTCCTGTGGCTGTCAGCGATGAAATCCATGTGCTGTTTCACTTCCCAACACTCAGATCCACTGGGATTGCCAGTGCCCTTAGTTTTCCTTTTTATCACCCTAGAAAGTCACTTGCAGTAGTTTGAATCCTGTAATGCAACGGTTTGGAGTTTGTTTCAAGTCAAAGCAATGCAGAGGTCTAAGATCTATAGGGCCAGAAGGTCCAACCCCTTCTCTCCTCTGCAGCGACTGTCTGGTGTCTTGCCTGGAGGGGGGCAGGACACAGAGCCCAGGTTTACCTCCTTCCCGAGCTGCAGGCTGGGCAGGTTGGGTGGGTATAGGGGCACTTGGGGGGCACAGCCCACCCAGAGGGGATCAGCTTCTAGGGTCTGCTCTGGTGAGATCTCGAATAATGGCTTTAACCTCATGCAGCTCACCTGAATGGCAGCTGTTGGCAGCTCCAGGTAAACACTGGGAAGAGCGCCAGGTACTGGGGCATGGCTCAGACAGAGACTGCTGTGAAGGAAAAGTTTCAGTCCCTTAGGGGCAGGATCCCATTAAGATGGAATTCGAAGAGTTTCATTCTGGTGCCTGTAACAAACACAGGCAAATGTGGTAATTCCCCTAAATGGGAATGAAAACCCTTGGGACTGGCTGAGCTAAAGAAAGAGCTTGTATGTAGACAGTGAGCCAGGTGAGGGCTCATCCAGACCCTCCCAAGGCCAGAGGGGTCCTTGTCTTGGCTCTAAGGAGAGCTGGATGGCACTTTCCTTAGCAAGCATCCTTGGTACACAGCAACACCCCGCGTGGTGCTAGTTAACAGGCTGCATGAAACCTGTGGCCATGGTGAGCAGGCTGAGCCACAAGGGAGTCATTCAAAGCTTGTGCATGAGGGATCACGGGTGGGAGAAGGTGCTGTCATGGGGGGACACCTGGCTGTTCCCAGCGACCCAAGGCTGCAGGTCATAGCACCAGGGTTACCAACAGCACGGCAGGGCAGAAGAAAGAAGAAGCCCTTGAGAGCTGGACGGGAGCCTGGGCAGGTGGGGCAGAAATCTCCATCCCACAGATGGTTGCACTGGAAAGTGGCTCCTGGCTGGCATCCTGCAGTGGTCCAGATGGAGTCCATGGTAGGATGGGGCAGCTGCACAGAAGCTGGTGTGGCACAGCTGGTCTGGTTCCTCTGGTTCCTCCCCAGCCCTCTGCAAATCCCATCCCCTGCTGTCCTGAAAATCCCATCCCCTGCTGTCCTGTGGGATGTGTTTTCCTGGAATTTGCAGCACGTGGAGCTGCCCTGCGGTGGTTCTCCATGGAGGGAGGTGTGTATGCCCGGGTGCTTTGTTACCAGCTCTGGGGAGGAATTTTCAGGCTGGCCTTCCTGTGGTGAGGACTCTGCAGCCTGATCCCAGCCACCGGTCTCCGGCAAGGCAGGGAGACCTGCTGTACCCCACAGAGTCACTGGGCAGTGCCACAAGGTGTGGGACTGCCATCTGTGCTGCTGACCCTCCGCAGCCACCGAGCCTGCCCTGGGAACGCTGCCGTGGGAGGCGGCTGCGGGCTGTATCCTACCTGGGAGGCATTTGGCTGGTGGGTCAGTGGAGGGGGGACTCAGAACAGCACCGAGGCACTCAGAGCCTGTGCTGTTATCGGGGCACTGCCAGATTCGGTGGTCTGGGAGGGTTTCCAGTGCGGGACACATCCAGGGTCCCCTTTGCCTGCCCTTGCACATCCAGGACACCCCAGGCGGTGAAAGCAGAGAAGCAGATCCTGATGCCCCTGCACCTGTAAAACCCAAACAAAGGAGTAACAGGGTGTATGAGTTCAAGCAGGAGAAAAGACACCTGTATGCAGGATGGGAATGACACCTTCTCCCTTATCTTCCCTCCATCCAGCCGTCAGGACTGAGACGCCTTTTTACAGTCGCTGTCATACAGGGATTTCTCTCCAAGCTGCAGAGGAACCAATGGATGCCACATGCTAAGGGCAGATCTGTACGTCCCCGGGCCAAATGGGTGTTTGAGGTGTAAGGACAGTCTATACGCTGTGCCCCAGGCGTGTCTACTCGCTGTCCCGCAGTGCACGGCTGTGCGCTGCCCTAGAGACCCGACACCAGCTGTGTGCTTGGACAGATGTGGCCCAGGGCTGAATGACTCCCTGGATGACTCCAAAATGCAGCTGATCTGTCCTTGAGGAACAGCGGATGGGCTAAGCAATGGCCTGCTGCAACCATCTAACTTGGGGCCTTCCATGGACTGGCTGGGGCAAGAAAGCATCAGAGGAGGGGGGTTCCCAGGTGGTGTGGTTGGGCATCAGCTTGTTTCTTCAGTGAGACAGTGAGGATGCTTCTTTTGAAATTCGGTGTTGGCATGAGACAACGTCCAGTCCTTGGTGCCACCAGATGACCAACACAGACAGGGGAGGCTGGGGTTCCCGTGTGAGCTCTCCTAGGTCAGTGTGCCACGCTCCAGATGGCAGCCACCCTCTCCTTCCAGTGTCTTAGGAGACAATCCCCAGGAGATCTCCCAAGGAGACCCACAAGACATACACAGAACCTCTCACTCACGTTAGCGCTTTCCCAAAACAGTGAATTCTCATTGTTCACACTTTTAAGACAGAAACTGAGGCATGCAGAGGGTCTGGGGTTTGTCCAGTGACATGGTCCCAGTGCTGCTGAGCCCAGTGCCCAGCCTGGACTTTGCAGAGCTTCTGGGCCCAGATCCGATGCCTTTGCCACCCAGCGTGGTGGGACGGGTGCTGTTGCATTCCCACCTACCTACACACTGCTCAGCCCAGCAGCGGGGATTCGTCGCCCTGCCACCTCAGAGGGGCTGAATGCCTGGTGTAGTTTGGAAGGTGGTTTTCCATAAAGGACCCCTGTCTGCAGAGGGATCTCCTAGCTCTCCTGGGGCCAACCCAATGCAGCTGCAACCGATGCTGAGCAGGTGATGCAGATGCCTCTGTGTGCTGGTGTCGGTGTGCCAGCCTGAGCAAAAGCAGAGCAGGAGGCGAACAAGCCAGGAGTCAGTAGGATTTATCTTGTCTGTCTCCAAGTAGGGCAGAGTGCAGCAGGGAGCGGTCACATTTCTACTGTTCTGGGCGTATTCTGCTTATTCCCTTGCAGAGATGAAGACGTATTCGTCACTACAGCCCTGGTCCTGTGATGTGTGGGCTTCAGAGGTGATGTGGGTCCCGCAGCCACAGAGGACTGAGCTCTGTGAGGTGAACACCACTAGTCCTTTCTCTCTTTCGGTGCTGTGTTAAGGGATGTGCAGAATGAGGAGTTGCAGGGCTGCCACAGGGGCCACGCGGGGCAGCCTGCGGAGGGGTTGCTGTGACACTGTCCTGCTGCTGGGACCGTGTATGCTCCGAGCAGCAGAGGCAGTCTCAGGCATGTTGTTCTGTGTTTGCAAGTTGGGTTATTTTCCTGCTGTTCCCCTCAAGCCAGTTGGTGCTTGTGCATTAGATGTGATAAGACAGAAGATTTCCAAGCCCTCTATGGTGAGTGCTGGCTATCCATGGGAAAAGACTGCAGGAAGCATCTCCAGGTGATTTTAGTGATGCCCAGAGCCGGGGTGAAAGGGACATACAGAGGCTAGAGCCCAGCAAGGCTGTTCTGGGCAGCCAGGTAAGGCAGCTGCTGCTCCCTGCCTTCCAACGTTGGGTTCAGCTCATTGATCCTCACCATCGTAGCATGGAGCCCCTGCACACTCATCCCATGGGCATGTCCCCGCTGTGGCAGCTTGGCTTCCAGGGAAGGCAGGGAGCGGCTCCGTGCGAGGCAGTTTTCCCGTCTGTGTTTGGGGAGGGCAGGACAGGGAACATTTGCACAGATCATATCTGGTTCTGGGAGCAACCAGGTGCCTCCTGTCCAGTTGGACCTGTCCCTTTGGCAAGCACTGGGGGAGGATCTTCAGGGGAAAATGGGCAACCTTACAAAACGTGCCGTGGGCTCTTGTTCCTGGGTCACATAACCCCTAATTTAGCTGGAGGAAGCAGCTGCCTCCTGCACAGCAGAGATAATAGACATCCAGTGCTCAGGGTGGTGTCTGAGGTCCTAGTTCAGGCCCAGCTCTGCACGTCTGGCTTCCTGGAAGAGCGCTGGGATTAGTGCAGAAACAATGATGTTCTCTTCTCGTCGTGCCCTTCCATCGCTCCCCTCCAGGCCTGGAGCCACGCTGCTCCAAGGGGAGCACAAACCCATCGTGGCAACTTACACCCCCCATGGGCAGCATCTGTGGATGCCACAGAGACTGGGAAGAGAGCAGGGAGCTGCAGCGAAGGGACGTGGATGGGACATTTGGCGGGATGACACAGTTTTACGGTGGAAGTCCCCGTGCTGTCCCTGTACGCACCCCTGTGAAATTGTGGATATTCAGTGAAGCACACAGGGTGTGACTCCGAGGGCAGTCGGCTCCCATCTGCATATTTTTGCATAAGATCAGATCTTTTATGCAGTCCATTTAAAAGGAGCTCCACTGGACCAGTGTCTTGTGTCCCTGAGGGTCCCAGCTTCCCCGTGGATTACTGTCCCCAAAGGCTCAGCTCTGCAGCTCTGTTCCTCTGCTGATCTCAAGGAGGTTCTTGTTCTCGTAACTGCTTGAGGACATTTTTGGGACATGCCTGTAGTAAGCAGGGGGTGAGGTCAGTGGGCAACACCCAGCTCCTCCTCTTGGCTCTCTCCAGGTGCCCGTAAATGGGTGGCAGATCGTGAACGTCACGAGCTGGTCTGGAGTGCGCAGAGTGGCTCTGCCGTCGATGGAGTGTGAGTTCACGTCTGAGCTATGGAAACACCGAGGCAATTAGCGAGGTTTTGCAGCTGTAAATATACAGTGGAAACCAAGGGAACCTATAATTAAATATTAAGAGTTGTAATTAATGCTGCCTGTATGAGTATCTCAGCTTCTTATGGAATCCAGACATTCCCTGCCGCTCCCTGTTTCCACAGGGCAGGCAGAGCGGGCAGCGCTGGCTGCGGGCAGGGAAGCAGGCAGGGAACGGACCGGTGCACACACCCGCCGGGGTCCGGCAGAGAGCTGCTCAGACACGTGCAGCAAAGACATAAACAATGAACCACCTGTTTGTAGGTTTATTCTCACAACATTTCCGGATTTCATCTGCTCCTCCTGAGCACGCCGTGCGCGTGCTGGGCTCTGCCTGGATGCAGGTGTCAGCAGCAGGTCAGCCACTGGGCTCTGAGGAGCAGATCTGGAATATGTGCCTGGAGGTAGAGCTGTGATGGGTAAGAGGTGTCTAGAGGAAGCGAGTGATCTCCTGCTCTCAGGTGCGGTATGAGGGGTCTGTCCCAGGGGAACACACTCTGAAGAGCAGCTGCAGGAAGGAGCGGTGCTTTGATACCACCTGAATCAGCTTCTCGATGCATCTGTGTTGCTCTGCAGTTGACCTGTGAAGTGCTGGGAAAGAGGGAAGCTCTGAGCAAGTGCTAAGGGCCGGATGAGACTTCAGTGCAGTTAGTTGGAAATTGCCATTACCTAGGCTGTAAAGCTGTATTTACAAAATGGGTAAATGGAACCATCTCCATATAACAGCTGGGAAAATGAGTCCTGCAGGAGTAAAGTGACCGGCTCATTCTCACCTAAAAAGTCGAGAACGCCACCTTCTCCACCCTCTGCAGGACCCAGGCATCCTGGTGGCCAGTTCTGCATCTCAATCATGGGATGCACTTATCTCATAAAATGTGGGGAGCTGTAGCAGAGGAACAGACAGGCTGAGGACACAGAAACAGACAGAAGTCAGACCTTAAAGAAAAGAGCTGTAAGATTTTCCAGGAGGTACGTGAAGTTATACCAAGTCCAACAGAGGTACATAATGCAATTTATGCAGGGTTGAATTTCAGAGATGCTAACCTCTGCATGAACATGTTCCTTGTCCTCATTGTCAGTGCCCACCAGCAGCGTTCTCCGTGTGAACCCAGCTTGTTTGTACCTTCTTCCTCCTCTGTTAAAGTGGAAAAGGGCCATGGAGTGCAGATTGCAATCTCAAGGTAGTGAATAGGACTTTTTTTGGCATAGGGGCTCTTTGCACTCAGGGCTGTGACTCCTGGAGCAAGATACGATCTGCCTCAAGCACACACGGATTGCACTTTGCTGGGTGACTCATCCTGTCCCTGCCATCCCTACCTGAGCACTTTCCCAACCAAAGACATGCGGATGCCTTTCGGACAGTTTTCATTCAAACTCACACATCTCCTTCTACCCGTGTCCAAAGAAGAGCACAAACTTGCTTCTTCAACAGTAACCAAAACCTCTTTGCCATGCTGCCCAGAACTTCTTCAGCATCCAGGCTTGAAACGGTCTCTTTTCCTTGCTGGTTGTCTGTGTTCTTGGCTATGTTTCCCCGAAGCTGCTGTTTCAGGGCTGCTGTCTGTACAAAATTAGCTCTTGAGAACATGTGTTCAGATGCACTTGAAGCAGATCCGCTGCTGTCAGTACAGATGCTCCTGGGTTGCAAAGTTATGCCTATGAGCAAGTCTGCTACAGCAGGATTTTGGTTAATGTGTCCCTTGGTATACAACTGGGATTTTTGTCAAGTTCCTGCTATGCTGATTAAATGAAGTTTCTCCCGGGATCATTCATCTGTTTGATCAGAGCGAGGATTTTAGCTACTCTAGCTTAAGAAGGTTTTCTCTCACTTAAGCAGCTGAATGCTTGTCCAAAGGCTCACGGGACCCAGGTTTCCAAACAACCAGTTTGGCTGCTTCAGCTCCTGGGTTATGAGGAAGAGCTCACCAGTGTTATCCTGCCCTTTCCTCCCAGTACCTTTCCATCTCTGCTTTCTGTTTTTCCTGCCCTTCCTGCATCATCCACCCAGACCCCTGCCCTCGCTGTCCAGCTGCAGACAGGCAGAGCAGAGCCGTACCGGGAGCTGCGGCGAGGTTGTGATCACGGAGGTGTCACACGCTGGGAGGAGAACCGATATGGCTTCTGGGTGCACCGTGGGTCATTGAGTAGACAACCAGAACATCCTGAAAGCACCTGCCACTTCCTCGGTGCCTTGGTCTCCGGAGGTCACCCTGAGTGCGATTACCTTCTCCACGTGCTATGTGAGGAGCGCTGGCAGAGCCACGGGTGACTCACAGCCGTGCGTTATAGCCGGGGTAGTCCTGCCAGCTCCGGGGTGACCTTGCTGTGACACGATGTGCTGGCACCCCTGCAGTGCCAGCAAGGAGCAGATTCATCCCCTCGTTCAGGGATGGGTCGGCACACCACGGCCTCAAGCCGAACGTGTGGGATATGGGTGGTCAACAGCCATCCTGCATCCCACCGCGCGCTGTGTGCAAAGTGTATCTTCCCATCCCAGCTCCTTCTGCCTTCATCTGTGTCTGTCACCACTGGGTCCTTCCCGAGAAAGTCCTGGCTGAAAACTCCAGACCGTGACAGGACAGGTAGGGGCTGGGATTTGGATCAAGTCCTCAGGCTGCTCCACGTGGCAGTTGCTTCTGAGCAACACACCCTGAGAAGCTGCAGCCAAGCATATGAATAGCTGGAGAGGCAGCAGCCAGCCATGCAGACAGACAGGGAGAGGAAGAAAGGGAGATCTTGTCTCAGGACTCTGCTGTGTTATTAAAAACATCTACAGACTCGTGCTCCTCCTGTGGCTAGTGGGTTTTTTTATCATGAAAGAGTAAAAAGACAAATTAAAACACAGCAGCCTGGTCCCTTACTAAGCAAAACAGGAAACAAACAAACAAAAAAAGTCTGACCAGTTCTCAAGAGACAAACAAAATGAACCATCTGATATTTGTCCAGTGAGGAAACCCCCATGGCCTATGAGGCAGATAAGCCGTGGCTTTGTCAGCAGCTTGGAGAGAGGCAGGGCTGCGGAGGTGCGCTGTGCCCTGTGCAGGGCATCTCTGGCTGGGGCCACGCACGCTGACCCCGGAGGCTGCCAGGGACATGGCCCCGAGCTGGCCCTGCCGGGACAGCTCTTCTGGAGTGGCAGCACTGCAATGCCCTCGGGCTTGGTGTGCTGCTGCCCTGCTTTTGGTCGCTGTGTAGGAGCAGATGAAGTGAGATCTCCATGATGGCAGTGCACCCGGGCTCCCTGTGGATGCTGCTGCAGCCATCAGGGGCTGAGCTCCTGGGCACCGGCTTGGCAGATGTCAGCGCTGTCCCCAGCTTGGAGTGTCCCCAGACAGGTGAGGATCAGAGCTCTTGAGGGACTCACAGCTTGAAGCTTCTCTGCAAAGACTGGCACACCTGCAGCTGCAGGAGCGTTGCTAACACCCAGGGAGCACAAGCAACGCAGGTTCCCTGGGATCCTGGCACTGCTGGACCTGTCTCTGGGCTGGGGCCCGTGGGAAGAGCTCTCTGTGCTGGGGTTCATACCAAGGACTCCAACTGGGGAGCACGGAGATACTCCTCATCTCCCCTTCAGACTCCCAACCACCAGCAGGTATGATTTGCCAGGAATGGGGGATCTGGAGGTACCTACAAGGTGTTTCTAAATCCTTCTTTGTTTACAATGAGTTGAAGGTCACTGCTCCATGGGTCCGTTTCTCACGTTCGCTGTAGTCCCTTTTCATGGGATGGGGTTGTCAAAGCCTCCTCCAAAAATGCCTTTTTTGAGAATAAGGAGATGTTTGTAGGAGCTTTTGTGATGCTGTGGCTGTCATCAAGGTCACTGGTTCCCCAGGTCTCAGAGACTGAGATTTAAGCAGCCTCGAAGGCTGGAGAGCCATGATAACAAGGAGTGCTTGCGGAAGGAGGAGTTTATCAGGAAGAGAGATGCAGGATCTTCACACTGGCGCATGAGAGAAGGACAAGAGACAATGGACATAAATTGAAAAAAACAGAGCTTCAGAATGGATATGAGGAAAAACTTCTTCACCATGAAGACAGCCAAGTGGTGGAATAGGTTGCTCAGAGGTTTTGAAGTTTTTGTCCCTGGAAGTTTTCAAGACAAGAATGGATACAGGCATGGGCAACCTGACCTGATCTCAGAGCTGACCCTGCTTTGAGTAGGAGGCTGGACTAGAAATCGCCAGGGGTCCTTTCTGACCTGAGTTACTGTGTAATTCCATGAGCAGAATGGGACCAGCTCCTCAGGAATCTGTGCAAGAAGGATGTAAGTTCTGGGGATGGATCTCTAAACACAGCTCTCCAAAAGAGCTTCGGGATAAACCAAGATGTAACGGGCCAATGTAGGAATGAAGGGGTGTGCACACGTGGGGGCATGGGTGTGGGTGCTGAACGCCCTGCTTCCCTTAGTGGTGCTAGCGGAGCGGACCAGCAGTCTGAAAGCATGCACTGGTGCATGTTCCCTCTCGAACCTGTGCATGTTTTTCTCTTCCGTGCTTTCTCTGTGGGATAAGCCGAGATGGGACCCAGTGGTACTGGTGGCTTTGCATGCCTTCGCAAGATGTCCCTTCCCTGCTCAAGTGTTCGTCTTTGTGGCTCGTTACTGAAGGCACCGAGAAGTCCGTGTGTGATGGATGCTGCAACACTGAGCCATTAGCACTCTGGGAAAGGGCTGCAAGTCAACATCGTGCAAATGATTAATTGTAATGTTGGAAACACTCCCTTTTGTTGCACTCGGGAATTCCAGGTGCATTTGGTGATGTTAGGGGTTTGCCTGCCGTCTGTTCCTAGGAAAACACCATACGATTTGTTAAATGGGAGTTTGGGCCAAAATGTTCAAAACCAGAATACCCATAGTATTAATATTAATTAATATTAGTAACCATAGTATTAATACTAAGTAATATTAACATTAATGATAATAATAACCAGAATAACCAGAATATTCTTTTTTTTTCCAGGCTGTGAAAAATGCACCCTTTTAAGAATCAATAAATTTGTATGCAGATTCCCAGCACATGAATAATTCATGGCTATAAGAAAGGCGAAACACTATAGTGGTTTGATTATGCAGTTGTTTTAAATAAGCAAAATTAGTTGTTAATGAGATCCCTATCCATATTTAGGAAAGCTGAATAATTTATTAAGAGCCAAGAAGCGATGGCTGGAGAAAGCCAAGCAGCTCTTTCGAGACTGATTGTGTTACTGTGCTTGGGGGAGAAGGGGACACAAATTAACCCCTTTTTGAATAAGGCACAATAACGCACATGCTTTCATGCGACAGCTCTGCAGAGAGACCAGGTGATGTCCCTGCACTGGGTGCAGAGGCAGACACTTTCACAGTAGGGCTATGAATTAAGGGTAATTGTTAGGTGGCATCCCAAATGTCGGACGGTTCAGGACCCTGCAGCCCAGGAACATCCATTTCTTTCATCTGTAACGAACCATCAGTCTGACAAAGAAAAATAATCGTTCAAAGGCCCCAAATCATAAATGCTGGGCAGGAGAGGGACTTTTCCAGACAGGGAGATCAAAAAACAGAAAAAGGATTCTACCCACCCTTTTGTCAAAATTTTCCCTAGAATTTTCTCCTAACAAGTGCTAATTATTTCCAGTGGAGCTCTTCTGTGTTAGTAACATCTATGTGCACCCCGATCCCTTTGTTTCCCATGCCCAGGCGTGTGGGGGAGACAGTGGGAGCTGCAGGCGAACTACATCACGCTGCTCTTCGGTGTGCAAGCAGAGCACGGCTACTGCTGCAGCTTTCCTGGGGCAGGTACAACAGCTCTGGTTAGCTCCGCTGTCTTTTTCTCCTTTCCCCATTGAAGCTCCTGCACCTTGCAAACCCTGGCAAGGATCACAGCTTAACTGAGCTATCCCAGAGACAAGAGGGTGGGCCGTGATTTTGGGAGGGTCACCTGAAGTAACGGTTTTGCATGTGCAAACTGTGTCCCCTGTGTGGATCACTGGTCCTCTTACATGTGGGAAAAACAGGGGTGCTCTCATCTAGCGGCATCTACAGACGTGCAGACGTGGGATGTGCAAGGGCCTTGAGGGTGCCCCAGCATTGCTGTCCTGTGTGAGTGACAGAGGAGAAGGGAGTCAGCAGTCCTGTGCCGAGACACGACCCTCGGAGAAGCCCTTGGAAAGCAGATGTGAAGCTTTGCATACCTGCTTTGTGGCACTGGTTTATTTGATTGTTTTCTCTTCTGGGGTTTACTTTTATGTACAGAAGACGCTGTAGAGGGCTCGTACCATTTCATCCCAACTTGGTGGTCATTTCTCTAGCCTTTGTTTTCTTAAGCTTGGCAGTTTGAGCTGTGGATCCTGGCCCCATCATATCTGACAATGTAGCCAAGTGGCACCAGCTTTCCAAGGGCTCCCATCTCCTCCATGTTTACTTGGGTGAAGGCCACGCAGGTGCAAGTCTTCCCATGGACTAGTCGCCCCACCTGGCTCTATTCTGCAGGAAGGATGGTGCTCTACGGAGCTCACAACTTTCTGCACAGAGCCTGCCAAAGAGCGACTAGTTCTGTGGGGTCTCCATCGTGGATCATCACTGCATGTGGAGCTCTGCTGTCCTCTACCAAGCAGCGTCAGTGCTCATATCTGCTTGGAGGACCTGTGACTCTACGGCTGGAGTGTTTCCTTTTGTGCAGCTTTCTGCTCAGCACAAGTCACGAGCCTCTGCTGCTCCTGCTGCTTGATTTGGGTTCGTAGGTCAGTGCTAGGAGCTGATTTTGGCTGTTCAAATTCTACTGAACTGGATAACTGCAGAGGTCTCCAAAGCTGGTGAAGTGCAGAGCTGGTGCTGCAGTCTGGCATAGCTGGCTCGTTTCATACGATATGTGAGTGCTTGGGCCTGGTGTCTTGTCCTGTGTCCTCTGTGCTGGTTGATTGCCAGCAAGGAGGGATGGGTCATACGCGTTACAGAAGAGAGCTCGAGTTTCCGGTGCCTGGATTATCACTGGATCTTACACCCAGCTGGGTCCTCTGCCTTTATCAGAGCCACGGGGCTTCTGGAGGGATGTGTCCTACCAGAGACAGCCAGAGCACCTTGCTCAGAGTGTGCAGCAAGAGCATCTTGGGAGTCTTGCTCATGGTGGACCTGTGCCTTTTCTCTTGCTATAAACGAGAGGCCACAGAAAAGCACAGGGGCTTTGGAGGAGGGTTTCTAAGGTTAGCTCTGAGGAGTGTGTCTCCACTTCAGTGCTCCCTGGAGAAGCATCCTTGGCCCAGGAGAGTACTGCCATTGAAAAACTTTTCTCTCGGGCAGCTCTAGTCACAAATAAGGTCAGAAATGTATGTCCATGTGATGGTGCATGTCCTGGATCGGGCACCAGCCCTTGTCTAATTTGGAAACTCTGAGGAAACTCAAGATGCAGCTTGAGGAAACTCAAGATGCAGCAAGGAGAAAGGCTGTGACTTTTCTTATCCAGTTTTAAGACTGGAGAAGCTCACAAACGCTCCTCACACACTGTTGTGTTCCTTCAACTCGGCAGGTGCCGAGCTTGGCCATCAATGATACCAGCTCCTACAGCCCCTCAGACTGCCACTCACACCTTCTCTGTGCCTTGTCCTGCAGAGCAGTGAGTTTCTTACCTTGCAGAATTGGTGGATCTGAAACACTTTGAATGGCTGGAGGGAATGTCTCTGTGTCTGTCCATGACCCTGGCCATACTCTGGAAGGTCTGCCCTGAGCTCTCTCCACCAGGCTCCTGCCCCAAGCGCTGACAGCCAAAAGGCACTCAAGCCAAAGCCTGTAGACCTGTGCCTTTGGTACAGAAATATCCCAGTGGTGGAGACACAGGAGGACAATCTCTCCCAAACCACCACAAATTCTCCCACCTTGAGTTCCTGTTCACTGCAGCATGGCTGTGTCACCTCAGGTCCCCAGGTGGCACGCAGCCCAGTGTCTGCCCAGATCATTGCACTGCTGCCTGGAACAGACATGGGACCCTACATGAAGAGGCATCCTCGTGTCTGCCGTGGTCCACGGAAACCCAGCTGTGTCGTGGCTTTGCACAGCTCTGCGTGTAGTTCCAGGCAAAGTGCACCAAGGGAGGGAAATGGGCCCAGAAACTTGGGGAGAGGCCAGATAAGTGATCTACCAGATGGTAATGCTTTCTGGAGCTGTAGGGGACACAGAGGCTGGACGAGATGTGGCTTCTCCATATGGGCATGGCCCGTGTACGGCTGCCCCCCAGTTTCTGTGCTGGTGGCTNATTCCCCACCAGGCTCCTGCCCCCCGTGTACGGCTGCCCCCAGTTTCTGTGCTGGTGGCTGAGTTGGTAGATGGTTTGGTCTTGATCTGTGTGGTGGTCTAGTCACTCTCTGAGCATGTTGCACCCCTGAAGGACATGCAGAAGGGGAAAGCTTTTTGACCCTGGGGATTTGTCCTGTTTCTTTGTTTGCAGTGAAGCTGCTGGAAGAGATTCACAGCTCCCATGAAGGGGGTTTTGCATCAAGAAACAGGAAGAGCTCATGGACATGCTGAGCTCCCAGAGGACCAACAAGGTGCTCATGGCCAGGAGCCTGGTGGATTCGCCATGTGGGTGGAAGTCCTCCTAGGTGCTGGTTGTGATGAGCAGCTGGTGTGGCTGCTCTGCTTTTGGGAAGAGAGGTGTCAGGAATCCTTGCCGTGTATCAGCCAGAGAAGAGGCAAGGAAGCGAGCTGCAAATGCTGGGTCAGGGCTCAGGTCCTGCAGCACCCTGCCTCAGTGGGTATGGCGGAGCCATGGACCTTGCCCTGGGAGCAGGCACAGGGAGCTCCCCAGGGCTGCTCGCTCCCATGGGAGTTTGTTTTGTGACCTTCGATGGCATCGAGGAGCTGCTCTCCTGTGTAGGGATTGTTGCTCCAGGCACCGGTTGTCACCTGCAGAGGAGCTGCTCTCCATGTGCTGACAGCTTTGCCAAGCACTCTTGCTCGGCATTGGAGCTGGGGCAGAGCAGATGCCCTGTTGTGAAGCTCAGGGTGGTCACAGCAGAAGGGGGGGCAAGTGCTGGACCTGCTCATCTCCTGGAGGAACATGTGCAGCTTCATCTTTCCTGGTGGTCTCGGTGGCCCCAGAGACGTCTGGGGACCTGCTCAGCTTGGCTGGTGCCTGGACATGTTTCTGGGAGGTTACAAGTGCCCCTGGCCCCAGGGAGGGTGGTGGGATGGAGGGCAGTTGGTTTGCAGTTGAGATCTGAAAGGAAACTGTTTTCTCAGGGAGGTGATGTTGGACTAGGGCTAAATTGATTTCCATAAATATTTGAGCAAGGCTGAATTATTTATGACCCTCCGGTGACACAATGGAAGGAACCGACGGAATCGTCTGTGAATTTTCCAGATAATTTAGTTTAAAAATGCTGCTCGTTAGTATTTATGTGGGTCAGATCCCCCTTTGCTCCTGGCCAGGCCTTGCACATGAGTTACATAAACACAGAGTCAATATACAAATCTCTCCCTTTATCTGTCTTAATCTGCCAGTCAGTAAGTGAGCAGCAGCCTTGCTGTTTGATTCCCCAGGAGAACTGTAATCAGAAACCTTTGTCATTCAAATGAATGGAGGGGAGAGGGAGAGGGAAGGAAGGAAGGACGGAAGGAAGAAGGAAAGAAAGAAAGAAGGCTGGGACCCCTGAGCAGGGCAGCCTCAATCTCCTGAAATTTATAGGAAGGAAATACAGAGAAAAAGAGACAGAGGGACAGACAGAGATAAGGCCATTTGTTTGCATGCAGACTGGGCGTTGCACAGTGGGAAGCAGGAACCTGTAGGGATCTGAGATGCAGCCAGACTCCTGCACATCCAAGTCGTATGTGCACACGTTCACCACATTCACAGACAAATAAAGCACATCTTGCTAGTGGTCTGCTGTTGCTACTTGCAGAGGAACAGAGATGGTGCTGACAGATAATTTCTGTGAGAGACCACCAAGAGCTGGCAGGAGAAATAGGGTGAAGAATCACTTCCCACCTCTGGGAAGGCAGGGACTGCCGTGAAACAGGACTTGTTGGCCTGGAAATGCTGGCTGGAAGGGACCTTGGAAGTCTCAAGACTGTTCTACTGCTTCAAATGGGAGTAACATCATCCTTTGAGGGGGCAGGTGTTAAATGAGTAGTTATCACCCAAATGTCATAAAAATTTAATCAGAAGCCCCAGTTGTCAGTGTTGTGTGGAGACTTGGGGCATGTGTTCCTAGCAGGTTCAGCTCTCTGTGATCTGAGAGAAGGGAAAGCAGAAAGCTTTGGAAACTTGAGAACATATGAAAATTTACGTGATCTCTAGAACTGGGGTTTGCCGCTGTTTCTGAGCCATTTCAGCAGATGCTGGCTGCTGGGTGTGGAGTGAAGGGCTAATGAGATGCTGGAAATTTTTCTGGGTTTGCCTAATCAGAAAGAATTTTGGATCTGGGCTTGGGTGAGTTTCACCAAGGTCTACAGGACTTCAAATATTATATAAATTGTGTAGAGTTGTTCAACAGCTGAACAGTGAATGTGGACGGAAGGTGTCTCTTTGGATCTGTGCTCACGGAGGTGAAGCTGAAGTTTATTAAGTGCCTTTGAACCCCTAATTGACAACTGAAGTAGACTTCATTTGACTGAGATCAGTCCAAATTCACTTTCTGTTCACTCAAGCTGATGAGAAGCACTTGTGAGAGCCTTTTTAAGTGGTTTCCTCTTCATAAGAAGAATATTAACTTGAGTAGGAGGGATATATGAGAGACACGTAAGGCCTTGGCTTTCCCAGAGACATGCAAAGGAGAACTCGTGCTATAAACCCAAGTGTGCTCACAGCTAGTCAAATCCAGTCCTGGGGTTCCCCCAAACTTGCCATAGACAGGAACCTATCGATGGGCCCATTTCTCTTCACTGACCAACAAGGAGCAAAAAGGGGGGCTGAAAAAATCACAGAAAGAATTAGTTTGGGAGGGACCTCTGGAGGTCTTTGCTCCAACCTCCTGCTCTGTGTGAGGATGGTTTTAGAGCTGCAACGGGTTTCTCAGGGTCAGTCCATTCGAGTTTTGAGATTCTCCAAAGGCAGACATTCCACCCATCCCTGGGTGCCAGTCCCAGGGTTAAAACATTCCCATTAAGAGAGATGCGTAGGACCTGCCACAGGACATGTCCTATCTTTAGTCTCCAGAAGTGGGAGACATCCCCTCCTTCCCCAGCCCCACAGGCAAGCCATGAACTGCCCCTTCCAGCTCGTTCCTAAGACGGGTCCCACAGACACATCTGCCTGGGGCAGAGCTCTGGGCAGGCACTGTGCCAACCCAGCACGTCCACGGTGCTGGACCCCGTGGTGGGCAGAGCTTTGGGAGCAGCCAAGCCTGGTGCTGGGGCCCGAGGAGCAGTGGGGAGCAGACAGGCGGGGCAGTCAGGGTCTCAGGGCTGGTGGTCTCTTGTGCTTGCTTGAGCAGTGTTCACACCAGCGTTACCTGGCCCTTTGATCCCACCGTGTGCAGCACGTGTGCATTCAGGAAAAGTGTCATCTCCACTTCTTTAGCCTCTTGGTCCTGATATTTTGCTGTCAGGTTTGGGGGAAGCACAGAACCTAATGTCTTCAGCTTTTGGTCAGAGGGTGGCTTTGGATGAGATTTTAGGAGGCGTGTTTCTCAGGTAGGCAGGTGTCCCTTCAGCTATGGCCATGCTCTCTTTTTGCTCTGAGTTTTGACACTGTCTCGTCGCAGAGGTGGGATCATGCCCTGACTGTTCTTCATCATGGCAGGAGATGAAGGGGCCCTTTTTCATGATCCCAGAGCTTCGGACTCAACTTCTGATGGATACCACAAAGCCAAAGAGCAAGATCCCAGTTCCCTGGCTTTGCCTTTGGATGCAAAAACATCTCTGCAGAGAGATGCAGCTGTGTACGTGGGGGCCAGCCCTTGCTTGGGGGCAGTTCAGAGAGGAGGTGGGTTGTGAAGCATCCTCTGGGCTGCTCTCCCAGCCAAAGCCCTCGGCTGCTGCTCTCGAGCCGGCATTTCCCCGGCTGCTGTCGCTCTCTCGGGGTGTTGGCTGTGGGAACGGCCCAGCTGTGTGTGCTGTGCAAGCAAAGGCAGAAGGGCTGTTTTCACCCTGTGCCCTTGAGTGGCCGCGTCCTCTCTAGGTAATCATTAGCCGGGTGACACACAGCAGGGCCAGGCTGTCCCGCAGTGTTTCCCCAGGACTGGACCGGGGCAGTCCCACACCTCCCAGCCCCACCTGCAGCAGCACCGCTCTCCAGCCCTCCCACGGCCCCTGGGCTCCAGCCAAGCAATCCATCATTTCACAACAGAATCGGAGCTTTTTCCTCTGCTGTGATAATAAGCTCTTCAGGTTCTCTCTAGGCCCTTTTGCACCCTGTGCCCATTTTTGCCTTGGCTCAAAGCCCTTAACGTCCTGATGCTCCCCCAGACAGCCCTGAGCCCTGGTCCTTGTGGCGTGACACGGGCACCATCCTCCTGAAAAACCCCCGGAGGCACAGCCAGGGCAGGCATCAGGGAGCAGGGCATGGCCAGGAGTCACTAGAGGTGTCACCTGAGATGACTGCGGGGCAGTGATAGCTGCAGAGGTCACACCGACCACGGCTGGGGCCAAACGGTGTAGGAACAGGGGGAAGGATGCTGGTGGGCAGCAAACCTGGGACGAGGAGCTGGGGGAGGTGATGCTGGGGGTCTGCTTGGCAAACTGTGTGCGATCCACTGGGGTACTCCAGGCTTCACAGCCGGAGTTCATGGTGTGCTCTGGGGGGTGTCACTGCAGCAGCTCTGTTTGGTGGCTTTTCTCCAGGACAGCTGGTGAGGGAGAGAGTCTGCCCTGCGGCATGGCGTTGTCCTAGGTTGTCCTGAGCCACTCTTGCTGTTTCTTTGTCCACCCTTACGAGGCAGCAGTGTATTCAGCCCTTCTCTCATCCCTCTGGCAGTGCCAAGGTGCAGAGACCAGGGCTGTCCCTGCAGGCAGCAGGGAGGACATAGTGTGAAATGTGGTGACATTCTCTGGTGGCTTCATCTGGCAGGACCAGGGTGTTGGCAGCCACCGACAGGCTGCTTCAGTCTTGCTGGTGGAGGTGGGACAGGGACCAGGCTGGCTTTGTGCTGCAGGTGTGAGGCAGGACCCCAGCCCATGCAGGGTATCTGGTGACCAGCACTGGCTGAGCAAACCCGCTGGCCGCTGGGCTCTTCCTCTGCCTTCCTTCCTCCGGGGATGTCCTCTCGAAATTGCATCTGCAAACACTGTAACTCCATGTCTCCTAATAAACAGAGTAAAGTGAACACTTGCAGGTCCAGGCCTGCACCTGCCTTTGGGTTCAGAGGCTTAAAGGGCACCGTGTGTGGTCAGACTCAAAGACGGAGCAGGGGCTTGGTGCTGCTCGGTGTTGGCAGCAGCATCTCCCCCCGGACGGTGCTGAGCTATGAGTGACTCTCAGGCTGTCCCAGAAGGTTCCAGCACTGAAAGGGACTTGCCATTCTGCGGCTGGGCTGGTGGGAGCAGCCCACCTCCTGCTGCCCTGGGCTTCCAGCTCCCCTCAGGGAAGGTGCCCAGGACCTGACAGGGTGCCCAGCCGTGCCCGAGTGCTGGTGGGACCTCACAGGATCGTCCTGCAGGTCCCTTGGCAGGCAGGGGAAGCCAGTGTCCTTCTCCTCCTCATGTCACCCCCCAGCTCTGTGTAAGGCTGGTGACACCGTGCAGCTCTGCTCCCAGGAGCAGGTTTAGGGGATGAGCAGCTCAGCTCCGAGCTGGCCGAGCCGGTGAGGTCCTGCCTCACGTTGGGTGGTGGGCACTGGTGTGGGGGGTGAGGCTGGGAACGAGAAGAGGTCCATGGGGAAGGGGCTGTGTGCTGGCCTGCGCTGCTGGCTCCCGATGGTGGGCTCGGTGCTCCAGGGAAGGGGTGTGTGGACACCTCGCTGCTGTGCTGGCCCTGCAGCCCTGGCTGCCACAAGGGCGGTCACAGCTCCGTGCAGGTGTGTGGCCTCACCTGGGACCCCTGAGCAGGGCAGCCTCCCCCCGGGGCGATGAGCTTCCCAGGGTCTGCACTGCTCTGCTAAGCCGCGGATGGCCGGGATGTAGAGCGAGAAGGTTGTACTTTCCAACCCCCAGCTAAGTCCCACTCTCCTGACACCATCACTGCTGGGGGTCCGGGGAAACCAGGAACATTTGGGGCTTTTACACCCACTGCACAGGGACTTCCCTGCCATCTCTGCTGGGACCGAATCGGGGCGTATCTCTTTCTGGGAAGTGGCCATGTCATCTGGAGACATCTGTGCTCCCAGGAAACATGAGTTGCAGCTTCCCTCTTTGTGGAGCATCTGCAGGGCCAGCCCGTGTCCGGCCGCTGGCAGCGACAGCAGCACGTCTGTCTTGTACAACAACTCCATTTTCATCTCCGCTCTTCCAGCCTGGGAGGGTCCCAGGGTTAGAGGCTCCTTCCCTCGAGGCAATTAAGCAGTTGGGCTGTGTGGGGGTGGCAGGCTGCCTGCTGTTCATCTCCTTTGTCTTCCAGGGGCTGCTTTTGAGAGGGAAACAGGTGGATCCGAGGGGATCTCAACCCCGTGAAAAGTCACTCAGCACAGACAGCCCCACTCCAAAGTCCGGCACTGCCACCTCCACCACCGCCCTGGACGTGTTTCCCAAGGGAAGGGCAGCAAGGATCAGCCTGGTTTACTTTTTCTCCCAACCTGAAATTTTTTGATGGGTTTGGGAAAGGCTGGGGAAGGGGTGCTCCCTCGCCTGCTGTGATGGTATCGTGGGCTGCTGTGCCTTCGGCTCCGGAGCACAGTGGATGTCTGTCAGTGTCACATGAGCCATCAGGAGACAGATGGCATTTTACTGCCTGGCTGGAAGTCGCCCCTTTCTTTTCTTTCCTCCCCCCTTCCTTTCTTCTTTTTTCCTTTTTTTTTTTTTCCTTTTCTTGTGCCGTTTTTGTGCTTAAAGGAAACTGAGAGGGAGGCTGAGAGCAAGGAAAAAGGATGCTTGCCTTTTGAACTGTTATCTGATGCTAGCAGAGATGATCTCCATGTGGCTCGGGCTTCTGCATGTCTCTCAGCCGGCATCACCAGCCCTTGCACGGCTCGGCTACAAGTGGGGCTGAGTGCTGGACCGCGGGCTGGCAGCCGGGGCTGAGCAGGGGCCAGGGCAGGGGGTGCAAGGGGGATGCAGGGGGGTCGCTCTGCATAGGAGGGGGTCTCTGGCTTGCCCAAGCAAACACACACTTGGTGGCTGTTGGCTCCCAGTTCTCCAAGAGAGCCAGCTCTGAGGGATGGGGTGAGGATCCCCCGCAAAGCCCCAGAGGGTGGAACAGCTGATGTGAGTGTGAGCGGGGACTTGGGGAAATCCACAGCCCTGCAGACAGAAAAACTCCTGCAGTGCTTCCTGCAGGCAGGGCTGGCCCTGTGTTATTAACCCTTTAGAAACTGCAGGGTTGAACCCTCTCCTGTCCTTTCCCTGCTGCCTGGCTGTCAGTCCTGGCTGTGCCTCTGTCCTGTGTGGGGACAGCATGGGAACAGAGGTGAGCTGGCTGCAGGGTGAGGACATCTTCAGGCTCGGTTCCTGCCCTTGGCCAGGCACTGCCTCAGTGGGAGCACTGGGAGCCCTTTCACCATGTACTGGACAGTCAACACCAGTAGGCTACATCATCTCAAATTTGGGGCTGAAACCCAGCTCCTGAGACAGTAGTGCTGTGGTGCCTGAGCGATGGCTGAGCAGCCCTTACTGCCAGCTGTTCTTGAGGCCGAGGGCCCCGTGAATGTCGGCGATGGGTTTGGGCCCCTGCTGCAGAGCAGAGAGGTGACTCCAGTGTGCGGTGGTCCTGGGGACCTCCATGTCATGGGCTGCTCTGGGGTGAGGATCCACATGAACTGCAAGTGTCTGTAAGTCCTGTCTGTGAATTGTGTGGGTTTCTGCTTCAGGAAGGCTCCCAGGGAAGAAGCTTTTGCGAGCTGACTTGAAGGCTTCGAGCAGCAGAAGCTGGTCAGCGGGAAAGAGGTAAGGACCAGGCAGCTCTGTACCTCCCAGTGAAAGAGGACCCGGGGACAGCTGCAGGATGATTGCAAGGATGATGGTGATGCTTCAGGGGTACCAAGATGGGTCTGGGCCAAAGTCCTCCAGACACCGAGTGATAAGTCAGGAAAAACCCCTGAGCCCAGAGATCCTGTAGAGTCCATCTTCTCCAGTAGCAACAGACGTGTACAATTCAGTGTGATGGGGCAGTAAAATGGAAAAGCCTTGCAAGCCTCTGGCCTTGCAGTGAGTGTCACGTACTTGAGCAACCAGCACCCGACAAGCAAAGCCAGCCCTGTCACAGCTTTAACTCCTGTTGCCACTCATGGGGCAGAGCACGGTGCAGTAACCAGCCTGGGGTGGATGCTGTGGGGCACAGCTTGATGGTCCATCTGTCTGATAACACTCCTGGGTCAAGACAAAGTCTTGAAGTGTTTCCAAGGGACTGATGATACTAGGACACCTTATCTCATCTTCAGCTTGCTGCTTTTGGGCAAGAAGTGCTCAGAAATGCCCAGTAAGACTTGGTCCTTGTGCAACAACATGCATGTCTTGGCTGAGAGCACATGTGAGGAGGGACAGTGTGAGGCTGGGAAAACCCACCCTCCCCAAGAAGCAGCTGGGCAGAGCTGAGAGCCAGGCCCCCCCCATAGGCTGTGCGTGGTCCTCCTGGGTCACATTCTTCCTCTGGACTCAGCCCCTATTCATTCTGCCCAAACATTTATACCACCGTCTGCTAAAAGGCCAGATTGCATGTGTTTCCCTGAACCAGGTCTCTTACAAAAATGAGGATCCTAATCTCCTCTTGGTTGTGCTAGGTGATGTGACAAGGGCCATCACCCAAAAGCTGCGATGTGGGATGCTTGCGGCATTCTTCTCCAAGAGGGTGGTATAGTCTGGGTCACCAGCCAGGAGGGGGAATCTCTGTTCCTGGGCTTTGAGAGACTTGACCAGGCTAAGCCGTGGTGTTGGGGGCAGCAGGCTGGACTGAAGCCCTCCTACCAGCTCTGGGGTTCTCTGAAGTCCTTTACACGCCCTGGGTTAAAAACCCTGAGCTGATCAGCTGGGTGACTCTGGGGCTTTTCAGTCCCTCAGCAGCCATCAGTAAAGGTGGAAGATGACTATCAGCCTTCCTAAAATATTCCTGACCTCATGTCTGCTCAGGACGAGGATCTCTCCTACCCCTTGGCTTGCCGTAAGATGCATGAGCGCATGTGAGTGTGCACAGACGTGCAGGCACCTTCCCACGCACGTGTGAATCGGTGGTGGGTGAGTGTCTGCAGGAGCTGCCAGCTGCGGACAAAGGCCCTCGAGACACAGACAAAAATAGTTGGAACAAAATCCTATTTCATTGCAAAAAGGGGTGCCCTAGGCTCAGCCCGTGTCTCTGACAGCAGGTCTCTGAGCCAGAGAAACATAAAGATCTTCAGTGGAATTGAGGCTTTTCTTCCGGCACTTCTCCCCAAAATGTAGTTACTTAAGTATTGAAAATTAAATGTATTATCAAAATAAATAGTTCGATAAATTACATTTATTCGATAATTTGATAATTTACATTTACTGTAGTGTGCTTTTTTTTGAAATGAATATCATTTTATTTCTAAGCTTTTTGGTGGTGCTCAAAAGAAACTTTTCAGTTTGAACTTGGTATTTCCGGGTTCCCCTTAGGGCTTAATTTAACTGAGGTTTCTTTAAGCATTTTTGCTTCCAGGGTATCTGAAATTACAAGTTTTCTCCTCCAAACTGCAACCAACCTAAGAAGTCAGATGCCTGCACAGATGTATTCAGATGCAAGTGTCCCACTGAGACCTGGGTAGGAGACTTTGAAACACTGCAGAAAATGTTTCCCCTTAAAATCTTTCCCTTACATCATTCACTTGTACATGATGCCGGTTGCCTCAGCGCCTGAGAGCAGGTCCCCTCTGCCAGCCTGCAAGGGGAGTTGATTAATTCATTCCTTTGGAGCTGATGGCAATTACGTAAAATTTCCAAAATGCTCATGGCCTTGCCTGCTGCCGTGCTTGCACAGCAAGTGCAGCACTTGCCGTACCCTCATCTCTCTGACTTCAGATATGCATGCACAGTTATTAATGTAATTCCAAATACATCCATTATCACTCATTTGGAATTTATTATGTGGAGTAACCTCAATAAACGGGTGATAGGAGCTGGGTGGTACTTTACTGGACACACAGTACATTAACTGCCTTATTAAATATAAATTATATGTCTATTTGCATTTCCAGTTCAAGGCTTTTGCTCATTGTGTGGTTTTAGGTACTAAAAGTTACTCTCTGAGAGTCAGTACAGCCCTGCAGCTGAGAACTGATTCACAGCTCTGCTCTGGTGGTGTTTCAGCTGGCGGATTCCTGGCATGAGTTTTTCCTGGCTT